>JAKTYO010000022.1:53104-70134 GCA_030578735.1 Metschnikowia noctiluminum | reverse complement strand
GTAGCAAGCATACAATCACATAGATCAGGTATCTTCTTCCGGTTTAACTGTGTGTTTTTTTTTTCGCTTTCGTTGAATTTATTTCGGATTTATTTTCTTTGAAACTGTCATTATGTGTATCATAAAACCAACTCTATGAAAGCTTTGACGAGGCTATCCGAAAGAATAATCTCGGTTCTCTAGTTCGAAGCAGCCGACGCGACCCGGCTCTGCCTTGGATTATCAAGTTTTAAATTCAAGAGCATGCACAATCTGAAAAATGCGGGTTGAACTCTACTAAAGGGACAAGCTTTAAGACGACTGAATTTTATGATCCTTTTATACCACTGCACCATCAGACTATAAAAACAGTGAGCAGTAGGTTTTCTGCAAGTGTTTAGCTAATTGAGTTCTTGAGTCTTGGACTGGCCGCATCAGCCTCGAGGTCAAAGGCAACAATAGAATGAGACCCAGCATTACAATAGACCAAAAACAGACCAAACATAATTATAGAGTGAACATAAAATAGAGTGGACATAAAAATAGAGTGAACATAAAAATAGAGCGAACATAAAAATAGAGTGAACATAAAATAGAGTGGACATATGAATAGAGTGAACATAAAAATAGAGTGAACATAAAAATAGAGTAAACATAAAAATAGAGCGAACATAAAAATGGAGTAAACATAAAATAAAGTGGACATAAGAATAGAGTGAACATAAGAATAGAGTAAACACAAAAGTCACTAGAACAACAATAAGTTCACAATTCACTTTCACGGAAACTGTCATACTATCTGTAGGTGTTTCGAGCCACGATGACAGTTAGCCTTTTCTCGGTGCAGCTAAGTTATACCTTTATGTGGTGGCGGCCGGCCCCGAGAGATGCCTACTCCACAGCTCGCACTTACAAAATTGTCTGCCCTTGAGCCTTGAGGCTCGGCCCTGTAAGTTGTGGGCCCCGCGTTTTGCAAAACTCCGCGCGGGCATTTGGCCCTACAAACAAGCCAGATTTGGCAAGCGAGAAGGCCGCTAGATGTGGTTCCCAATTGAACACACGCAAGATAAATCACACCACGAGGACCTCTGAGATCTACCAAACCCACTTTCTCAACCTGCCATTTTCGGGAATCCGCAGATCAACGTCAATCCTCTATTCAGTATCCTGCTCAGGTGAAACACGTGCACCAGTGGAGCGAGGACCTGCAGTCTTGTCTATTGCCTCAAAACATCAATTTCCACTCATTCCAGAGCCACAACAAAATGCCTTCTTCTGCTCGGAATGTCTCCTATGACGGCTACCCGCTACCGGTAGACCTGGCTCACCCCAGACTGCCTGGAGAACCTCTTCCAATAGACGACTTTGTGTCGTTCCCAACGCTACCGGACCCCGAGGTCGTGGCCAACCGTTCGCTTTCAACCATCATTCTGAAAACCCTCCGAAAAGTCACCAACAACGCGTCAAACTTGGTCCACAACTACACGGTGCCTACTGCCGGGGCGGCGCCACGTGACCACGACATTCTCGACTCGCTGTCGTTGTATTCACACGGAGATCCCGAAGGAGACCTACTTGCCCCTGGATTAGGCGCCAGCTTCCTCAGCAACGACAAAGACAACTCCCTGACGCACACAAACGCGCCTCACGGTCACTCGCGAGCGCCCTCGCGGGGCAGCCGGCGCGACTTCCTCAGATCTCGTCCGTCGGCCCCCTCTCCGCCAGTCAAACTGGCCCCAACGGTCACTGTGCCTCTTGCTGCCACGGCATTTTCACTGGAGAAAGATTTTGCGAGAACCATTCCAGCTTCTGATGCTTCGTCCATCTCTGCAAATCCTTCGGGCTCTGTGAATATCTTGCCACGCGTAACGTCGGACAATTTGTTTTTGAAAGTATCCAGCTCACACGCGTCGAAAGTGCCCGTCGCACTGCTCAGCACCAGCGACGTCTTGGTTGAGGCCAACGCTAACATCGAACCCTATCATAGTGCCCAGACTCTTGCACATTCCTCGTCGATGCTCTCACAGGCCGAGCATGGACAGCAGCCGCTTCCCAAAGTCCGCACTGAGTCTGGGTTCAAGCCATCCACGGTGCGCACGCTTCAAAACCGCATCTCGTCGATTTTCAATAATCTCCCAAACGACATTGAGCTATCGGAAGACGAGTCGGGCTCAGATCAGGATACTGTGGAGCACGAGCCTTTCAAAACCTCATTTTCGCGAGCTGACGAAGCCAACACATTGTCTGCGGGCGCAATCGGGTTCCAAAACCAGCAGAATTCGAACAGAAAAGTTGGCGAGTCTCTGGCACCGCCACGTGAAGATCAGCTCAGGAGAGAATGGAGTGTTTCACGTAAAGCGTCTGGGCACTTTCCATCGGCTATCCTAGATGGTGCCAAATCAATCATCCAAGCAAATTTAGTCGGCACAAACTCCCCCAATTCTTCTGAGAGGATCGCTACTCGAAACCAGCCTCGGAAAAGAAAGAAGCACCGTCCACATCGGCTATCTAATAATCCCCTCAAAAATGGGGGTATTCCGAAGAAATATTGGATGAACGACTCTTTTGTGTCGGATTGCATCAACTGCTTCAAGCAATTTACTGCGTTCCGCAGAAAGCACCATTGTCGCTTCTGCGGTCAGATTTTTTGCTCTGACTGTACTATTTTCATATCTTATTCTCAGTATAAGCAGCAAAGAAATGGGAAGGGAAGAAGCAAGACAACTAATTCGTTCAAAGACAAACTTCGCGTTTGTAAGCCGTGCTATTCAGATGTCGTTGTTTACCTAAGCGACGACTCGCTGGGCTCAGAAGAAGACCCTGCGGAAATCCCTCCTAAAACTCCTTCCAGCAGTCTCAAAGTGGACAATTGCAAGACGCCCACCGATAGTACATATATCAAACAGCGATCTTATTCGTCTAGCTCCATCAAGAGCAATGTACTATCGAGCTCGCCTGCTCTGACGTCACGAAGAACACCGCTCACTCACTCGGCGGAGAATTCACTCTTCAAGATTGGTTCCTCTCCATTCTCGGGCGCTACTCAGAGAAGTCCAGAAGGCCTCACTCATAGGCATCCTCCGAAGATGGCCATCCCAACACGAAGAACGGGAGAGGCGGTCGAGATTGCCATGCCTTCTTCCTCGTATACTCAAAGCTCCTCTCTCAATGCGTACCAGACCTTGAGGTCATCAGGTCACGGTATTCAATCGTTAAACCTTATAAATGGAGAACTTCCGGAAGTGAAGGGTTGGTACAAACAACCACCACGACGCTCTGCATCGGTGAGCTCCGGAATAGGAAACACAAAAGGAACTGCCAATCTCGGTTCATTCTACAAGTCAGTAGTTAATGGCAATTACAATAGGGTGCTCGCGAAACCGAACCTAGACTTTTCCAGACATGACCCTGATCTTTTCAACCAGTCGCACGCCCATGGCACAGACCAAGAAGAGGACGTGGAGAGCGAAAATGAGGACGAGAAGGCCATGTCGTTGTATACTTCCTTGAACCATCTAGCTGCTACGTCTAGTATGCTTATCAGACCTTCAAATCACCTTGCAACATCGATGCCTGGTGTTCCTACCTTGCTAGAATTTCCCGGGATCGAGGGCAAATATGGGCCTGCAAACTTACGTCAGTCCGATGCGATGACTCGGTTCGAGTTCAAACCCATCGACACTTTTACGGGCGCATCAATGATGGAAAGCAAGCAGAGATCAAATTACCGCTCGAACGAGCGTGCAAAAGCCTCGTTGCGAAGAATGAAGGATCGAAGAAACCAGAGACTGGTTAAGAGGGCATATAATGGTGTTACCGTAACAAGCCCAAATGATGCTAAAATTTTAGGGGAGCTTGGCGGCTCGCCAAACCCCTTCAAGTCGCCTATGACGTACGCATCTAGCAATGGGGTTATACTTTCTGAAAATAGCCCCATCAAACCCGCCCCTAGTCTGTCCTCCAGCTTCCTGAAAGACCTCGGTTCCAACACATCAAACTTCTCTTCTACTTTCGAGGACAACGCTACGGGCAATGCAGGCGAACTTGCCGATGCATCTTTACAAACTCCTTTGATTAAACTGAGCAACTTTAATAGCTCAGAGTCCGTTGAAGACTCCATGGCTTGCTCCCTTGATGCTCTGTTCGACCAACAATTGCAACTCATGATTAAACAATGTTTAGAGGACTGCGAGATTAAGAGCACTGTTGATCAAACCCGCTGGACGGTTGTCTTGCTGAAACTATTCGCCAGCATCCACAAGATCAAGATAAGCGATACCTTGGATGTTAAGCAATATATCAAGATCAAAAAGATTCTTGGTGGCAAACCTGATGACACCACAATCATGGATGGTCTATTCATTACAAAGGATATCGACTCTAAAAGAATGCAAGCAAAAATCGAAAACCCAAGGATTGCTCTTCTTGTATTTCCGTTGGAGTATCTCAAGCAGAAAGAGCAGTTCATAAGCTTGAGGGTTGTGAATTCTCAACAGTCTGTCTACATTTCCAACCTCGTGTCGAGACTCGTGTCTTTGGAGCCAGACATTGTCATTGTGGGTGATACAGTTTGTGGATTGGCAGAGAAACTACTCGAAGAAGCAAATGTGACGGTGATTTCAAACGTAAAAGCTCAGGTCATTGAACGAATATCACGATATACTAAGGCCGACATATTTCAGTCGGTCAACGACTTGTTTTTCAGGAAGGGATGTTTGGGAGAATGCAGTCAATTCGAAATCAAGAAATTTGTTTTTGATAATTTCGTCAAAACCTACGCTTTTTTTGTGGGTACCAGTATCGAATCCGGCTTCACTATTTGTTTAAGAGGTGGTGACGAGGAGTATTTGAGCAGTGTGAAGTATGCGGCTGAGTCTTTGATACCCGGTGCATTCAATTCGAGATTTGAGAAGAGCTTTTTTCTGGACTTCTCTCTCGTGACAAAACCGCCATCTGATGATGCTGATCTTCAACTAAAAGCTTTGGAAGCCTTGATGCAACTTGATTCTGAAGACCTAAGTGACATCAAACATGGTTGCGTCAAGTCCATGGAAGAGCATGGCGTCTTGAGCTACGTTAGATTATTCAACGACAGAACTTTGAGCTTTTCTCCATCAGTTTCATATTCACTCCCGCAGATTCTCAACAATGTCATAAAATCATTTACAAAGTTTTCTCGCTTTTACACTCTTGATAAGGTGATAAGTGGACTTAGAGAGGAGGACGAAATTGAGCCACAATGGTTGAGTATGTTACAATTTGACCTTAGTTTGGAGAGATTTAACGGCAGGAAAGACTTTTTGACATACTTGAAATTTGTGAGTAAGGAGTGGCTACACTTCTGTCAGAGACAGTTCAATTTTAGAATGAGAACTTGGTCTAACAGTATGAAATACTCGATTTATCAGCTATATCCCATCTTTCATCGCAGCATCCACTTTTTGCATTCGAGAGTTTCCATCAGACATGCTACACCTTGTTATGGGCCTGTGGTTGTGGTAGTTGATTTTTACTCTGATAACGATAAATGTTTGGGAATTTTTCTTGACCAGACGTTGCAAGAGATTGAGAAGTCGTGCGATGAGTGTGGCGACCTATTGTTGAATCACTACAAGACATACGTTCATGGTGAATACAAAATTGATTTAATTGTCGACAAACTAGATGATCCACAACTCATGGAGCAATTGAAGGACAAAGGAAAACGAGTGATGTGGTGCTACTGTCCGGAATGCCATGTTTCTTCCCCCATCTGCGTCATGAGTGATGAAACATATTTTTTATCCCTTGGAAAATTTTTCGAGTTAAACTTCTGCTCAAGATCCACTTGGAATGAAAAGCACTGCGAGCATGATTTTTTCAACAGTCAAGTTAAGTATTTCGGCATCAACGGCTACTTTGTCAGACTCGAAATTGCCCGAATTGTCACCTACGAGGTCGTGGTACCTCGCAAAAGACTTGAATTCCTAGCCACTTCTAGCCTAGAGCTGAAGTTGGATACTCTTCGTTCAATCCAAAATAGCACCTCGAAGTTTTTTGAAAGTATCTTCAACCGACTCGACAGAATCAAAGTTGACACGTTTGATAAAGCTGAGGCTGGTCATGAGAAGATCAGACAGCTCAAGGCTAGAGTCAAGGAGGAGGAATCATTTATTAGAGCAAAGAGCTTTCGCATATACGAGTCCACGCAGCCCACCAATTATATGTCACTAAATGTGATTCAGCGTGACATCCAGGAATTGGGTGTTGCTTGGGACCGTGAGTTCAATGAATTTGAGACGCAGTTTCTTCCAACTGAAAATGAGATAACGAGAATCACACAGTTTCACTTGAGGAATTTTTTGATGGAGCGATTGGACTCTGAGATGAAGGATACTTTGTCGGATATGCCGGAGAGCAAAGGCTCTCAGGACGTCTCCGAAACTCAAGCGAAAAACCACGATTACCCAAACCTTCGCCTCGAAGATACAAATGAGCAAAAGTCTACTAGTGGGAACTTATTTTCGATTGGCTCCAGGCGAGTCCCTCTGACTGTTATCGAAGATAAAATCATGCAAATACGGCAGTCTCTCGAAGAAGATCAGACTAAGCATTTGCTGAAATCACCCACGAAGCCTAAGACAGAGCCTGAAATAGAGTCCGTTTCGACTGCACATATTGGACAACAGGGTTCAACGCGAGTTCAGGACTTAACCAATTACTTCAATCAAATGACACTCGAGTTTCAGAAACAAAGAGAAGCGGTATTGGAACGCCAGTCAAGTAAGTATAAAGCAATACCGATTGTCAAGTCTCAGCCCATTGTTGAGATCTACGATAACATCGAGGATGTTGTCGATGTGGACCGTAAGCGCAATGCCGCATCCAAAGTGTCATTGGCTCTCGAAAAAGGCAGCGACTCTGACAGGTCGAGATCCAAAGAACTAGCTTCTCGAGAAATTCAGAAGGCGAAGACTCACAACGATCAATATCGCTCGCCAATCACTTCAACTGGTCCCACAAAAGAAATGATCGAACCGAAAGAATCACAAAAGTCGAAGATCGATATTCCTCAGCCCGAAAAGAATTCTTTGCTTAAGTCTCTCTCCAATTTTTGGGCAGACAGATCTGCAACTTTATGGGATCCATTGAGCTACCCTTTGGATTTCACAGAGCATACATTTGCAGACTCGGAGGTGATTGTCCGCGAAGATGAGCCTAGTTCGTTGGTGGCATTTTGTCTCTCCACTGGCGACTACAAGCAGAAAATTGCGGGCATGAATCCGAATGAGGTGATTTCTTCGGGGGATAGAGGAAGTGAAACATTGGAACTTAATGAACAATTTAAGAAAAAAAGCGACCACTTCTCCAAGCTCGAGAGAAAATTCAAGAAAAGGGCTGACCAGAGCCAAGGCGAGACCACTGCACTTGAGATAACTTTGAACAAGGCAAAATCTAATCACTTAAAATACCAATTTGTTGATGGAGCCACCGACATGTCATGCAAAATTTTTTACAGTGAGCAATTTGATGCTTTGAGGAAGGCTTGTGGAGTCGACGAATCATACGTTCAAAGTCTATCAAGATGTATCAAGTGGAATTCAAAAGGAGGAAAGAGTGGGTCAAATTTCTTAAAAACTCTTGACAACCGGTATATTGTGAAAGAACTCACCAAGTCTGAGCTCGAATCGTTTGTGTCGATTGCGCCTTTCTACTTCAAGTACATCTCTCAGTCAACTTTCAACACTTTGACGACTGCGCTAGCTAAAATTTTTGGATTTTATCAAGTGGAGTTCAGGAACTCAGAGAACGGAAGAAATTTCAAAATGGATTTCTTGATCATGGAAAATTTGTTCTACAACAGGAAAACCACCAGAATTTTCGACTTGAAGGGGTCGATGAGAAACCGACACGTGAAACAAACAGGTAAAGAAAATGAGGTGTTGCTTGACGAAAACATGATTGAATACATCTACGAAAGTCCTGTGTTTGTTAAGGAACAGCTGAAGAAGCTATTGCGGGGATCCTTGTTTAATGATACTTCGTTTCTATCGGCGATGGACGTTATGGACTATTCTCTTGTCGTCGGAATCGATGATTCGACAGGAAAGTTGTACGTAGGTATCATTGACTGGTTGCGAACTTTCACATGGGACAAAAAAGTCGAGAACTGGGTAAAAGGTAAAAGCCTAGTTGGAAAAAAGGGGAAAGATCCTACGATTGTTACTCCAAAGCAATATCGCACGAGGTTCAGAGAGGCCATGGACAGGTATATCTTAGAAGTTCCAGATATTTGGTACGAGGGTTCAAGCTAATGACCGCCCGCAACGCCGACCGAAACAAAGCGTCTCTGGCTTGGCCTGTTGTCCTGATCAAACTTTGATTATATGCCGCCCTCTGCTTCCTTATCTATACGCGGAATTGTGGATGCAATATTGCACTCGAGTTGCGCAATCTGCCGGCGTGTTAAGAAATGATGAGAAAAAAAAAAAACAAAGCAGCTCCAGCTGCGACGTGCGGCTCTACTCGCGCCGCCCATGTTTGAACCTATCCTCAAGTACGGGATAGGTAATTGATATCCGCTATACCGAAGATAGGCCCTAGGGGTACTTCTTTTCTAACTCATCACTCATGATGCTACTGCGTGTCTAAACAAACCTATCATTGGGTTAAAAAAGACCTTATTTGTAAACGGTTTTTCTTAGAACTGCAGGCGAGAGATCCTCTCACTTTAAATTCAGACATGGGTGTGTCTCCATGCACGGCATTATAACAATCATTTAAAGTTTTACCTAGCGATAGCCCTTATGCTGTTGCGATCCCTATCTCACCTCTCAACGATTCCCTGGTACGTAACTCCCATCTTGGGTTGAGTATTTGCCATCCTAATCGTAAGCATGATTAGAGGGCATAGGTACCCATCAGTTCCACCTGTGCCATGATGACTATCCTCATTGCAAGATCGTTACCGTCAATAGAATTGCTCTTATGGTTATAATCAAAGCCACGAAAATATGTCTTATGATCAACTTTAGATCATCGCTTTCTTTCTTATACTAAAGATACTAAATACTATACCGCACTGTCTCTGTGAACTGTTCTTCTTTTTTTTTTTTTTTTTGGTAGTATACGTGCGTGCCCATATATAGTACGAATACACGACTAACGAAAAAAAGAGTTCTTTTCACCTTATATACTACACGTTGACGAGGTCGTGCTGGACTCAACCCCCGGAATGAAGTTATCCGATGATGATGTTTGTGATATCAGTACCATTCTTTTTATCTTTCACAGTTCCCTCAACCGTGGGATCGCGCTCCGCGATGATGTTTTTGGAAACAAAAAATAAATATAGTAAAACAGGTCTTATCGCGCGCGCATGGCTCGACATCCGGCAACATTATTGAGAAAGAAAAAAAAAACTTGACGTCTAAAACTGAAGAACCGCCTTCAGGAACAAAAACTGATACAGTCTTTGTTATTGTGGCGGGGTAATAAATATGGCCTTGCGGCAATATCCACGTGAAACACCAAGAGCCTCGAAAGCTTGCTAGGCTCCTGAAAATACCCCTATTTCCATCGCCGGTCCCAAGTGCGGCGCGCGCCCATACCCAAATCTAGACGAGCGAGGCTGGGTCATACAGGGCGCACGGCTTCGCAGCTCACCGCACCGCGCCTGCGCCTAACAGTTTGGCGTGTTTTTATTCCAGCGACCGATTGTTTCCTGCTGATATCTTCGAGCGAGTTCACGTTGTGTACATTTTGGGCCACAGTTTTCGAGCACTAGCTGGCTTTCTTTTCCCATCTTTCAACTCTCCAATATTGTCTGTTGGCCACTTGATCTGTCACAGCACAAAATAATCCATCGGAGTGCTCTTGCCCCACATCAAGATCACATTCGAATCCCTGCACCTCTGCGCCAGAATTCCTCCATTTTGTTGAGCGCAACCGAACCGCAACTGCCTCGATTCCGATTGTCTGAGCTATTGCTCTGGGTTTCTAATACGAGCATTATCACTGCTTCGTTACTTTTTTGATCGCAGACGCGTCTTTTCACAACCTTAAGAGACCTGACGCCGACCCCATGAGACACGCAATTCTCACCTCCGTCTCGGCGCTTTTACTCGCGATTGCCTTGGCCTTTTTAATCATGTCGGTTGTGTCGGCCCCGGTCACTTCAGGCTTGCATTTAGCCTCTTCGCTGACATTCATTTATGGGATATTTGGCTACTGTGACGGGACACTGTGCCCTTCGGCGTCATATCCGGTTCTGTTTGGGGACGTCGACTCGGCATCACTGTGGTTCTTGGGCTCCTCCGCCAGAAACACCTTGTCCAAAATCTTCATAGTGGCGCCGATCGCCGCCGGCTTGACATTCCTCGCCTTTGTGTTCACTTTCATCTCATTGTTTGTGTACGCCAGTGCCCTCAAGATTCTCTCGCTCGTTTTCGTGGTGATCTCGCTTGTTTCCACCGCGCTTATAGCCGTGATTGTGGTTCTTGTGTTCCATCCTCACGTGGCCTGGCTCGGGTGGCTTCTTGTTGCCGCTGCAGGTTGCTGCTTGGTCGCTTCTCCGCTCTTGTTTCTCTCCATCACAGCGCGTGATACTGCTGAGTCTGACTCCGAGGAGGACGCCCCCGAGCACAAGTTCGGCGCTCTCCCAAACATGGAAAGCAGGGGTGGCTTTTCTTCGGGCTCGCTAAATGACGTTAAGAAAGGTCAGTATGGTTATACGGTTGATCAAGCGTCGACGTCAAAAGAATTCAATTATCGCGGTACGACGTCGACCAAACTCGGCCCGGAAAGAACTGATGCGCTGAGCAACAGCTTGTTGGAGGCAACGCCCAAGATCGCTGACGACGTGACAAATACTCGCCCGTTTATGGTGAACGGGCCGGGCTCCAACACCGCTCCTTACAAACAGACAGCCTACACCGGTTTGAACATCCAAAGTGGCCCAAACACTCCTATTGCCTCCAATAAGCATGTGGCCCCGAGCTTGCAGGCCAGCGGGGTTACTGCTTCAGATGTCGAGCACACGGGTATGACTGCGCCATACCCGCATGATGATCGCGCCTCGTCGATCTATAACCTGCGAAAATACGGCGTGTTTGATCACCACCCCACCGTTGAGGGACATCAACCATTCACAGAATTGCAGGATACTGATGAAACTAGAGAGGGACCGCCTGATTCTCCTGAGCTCCTTCCAGACTCTGATGAAGAGTCTGACTTCACTAGTGTGTCACAGAGGCCTCCCAATGAAATTTATTCGACACCTGAGGGCCAGATGTCACCACAGCAAATTCAAGGTCAGAATTACCAGCACCCTGTGCAATATCCAGCATTCCCGTCGTCACAGAGCCAAACCAACGCGAGATCGCCTAATCAGTACACAGGACAGCATGTTCAAAGCTTTCAATCACCTATGAATCAAGGATATGTCCAACCTGTCCAAGCTGAGAGGTACCAACCACAGATGCAGCTTGTAAGCGCCCCGCGTCCATCAAACAGACCCACGGTATCCGACAATGTCTTGAACAACAATCCTGATTTTGCGATTGGCTATGCTGGAAGACGCAAGCAAGGCGCTAGGCCTGGCTTCGCTCAACACAGACCGAACGCAGGTCCGAGCGCGGCCTTCGCACCTAGATCAGGTCAACGAGATGGCCGTTACGGAAATATATAATAGTCGTGGGCGACAAAGGCCATTGGCCACGTGAGTTGTTGTATACGTGCATAAATATTAGATAAAAAGCTCTCTGCTCGCTCGAACCCGTGCCGCGTTTTATCTCTCAAACACTGGCTCCGTCTGAGTTATTGACAGTAACTGGCGCTGGATCCTCCTTCTCGGGTGTTGGCCGCAGATCTGCGCCTGAAGCAGGCTTCTGTACCACTGTGGTTTCACCCGAAGGCCGGACTACCACAACAATAAACAATGCTAGGACAATTAGACAGAGCAAGAAGATAATTTTGCACTTGGTGGTCCGTTTTTGATATCCCTGTGCTTTTACCAACTCCTTCTCTGAAGACTTGAGATCCTCCGCAGTACGTGCAATGTTGTAGTCGATTCTGTCCAACATACTTCCCTGATCAACGACAAGATTTTCCATTTCTTTGAAAATGGTGGAGATTTCGAGAATGCCCATTGCCAACTTGGAGATTTCACGTTCGCGCGATGCCAAGAGTTGCGAGTTGGGGTCCTGTTGCATTTGCTGCTGTACCTGCTGCAATGCTTTTCGAGAGTAGTTCTCAATATCTCGAGAGTCTTCCTCCTCAAGCGCAACCGTATGTGTCGATGACGACAGGAGAAGTTGCTGAGTGTCGTCGTCGTCATCGTCGTCCTTCAAAAATTTGATATAGTTGTTCTGTAGGTTGCGGAATATGAGCAGCGAGTCCTGAATCTTGAGCGCATACGTTTTCTTGTAGTTTTCAATGATAGCAAGCTCGTCGGGCCCATAGTCGAGTTTGAGCCGCGTGTGGTTTTTCTGCATGAACTCAAACTTCTTGATGAGGACATAGCATGCCTCGAACATCTTCGTGATGGTATAATTGAGGTCCTCGATGCTGTTTTCGAGGTGTTTTTTCTCGGAATCTCGCGTGATCAAAAGCTTCTTATAGAGCAGGCTGAGCTCGTTTGTCTTCTGCCTGACCGCGGCGAGATTCGTATCTAGCAGGCTGGAGATCTGAAATATCGATGGCGCAAGCGGCTTCATCTCGATGTCATTGCTATTTTCTGCGTTTTCGCCCCGCACTTTGTCCTTATACCCGGGCTTGTTGCGTGAGCCCGTGGTGGATCTGCGGGCTGACATAAGACCTTCTTCTTCCTCGGCCAAAGACACGAAACGAGAGTTCGTGCTCTTTTCCAGCCGAGGAATTGTTCTCCTATATGAGAGGAAAAGATTGGTTCTATCGCGAAACATGTGTGACGATAAACCCCGAGTATTTAAATGTTTAAGTGCCACTGAACTCAGCTCGATTTGGACTTTCGCATAGTTTGGAGGTATGTGGGGCGCCGCGGCCGGCTGCAGCCTACAGTCCACTGGGCCATGCGAAATGAGAACTGAGAGGTGACCTTCAAATGCGGGATATGGTATGACAGGGCACGGTGGAATGGCAAAAATTAGGATTTTTGGAGTTGAAATGATCAACTTTTGCCAACTTACCCCAGTGCCTTCTCATTTTTCCAATCTTCATGGGAAAAGTGGCATTTTGGTGGGCAAAAGTGTGCACAATCTGAATCTGATCAATGGATCCCACGAGTCTCTTGGACCCAAGGGCCTTTTTGTTTAGGGCCGTCTCCTGCATCCAAATCCTGATCTTGGCCCAAAGCCTTACTGGCGTGTCTAGAATACGCCGATTATCAGCTGGTTCAGTTGAATATGTTGATTGGTTTATTGATTGGTTAATCGATTGGGTTGATTTCTTATTCAATTTGGCCAATTTGGTAAGTTCAAATTTGGCTGCTTTGGTTGATTTAGTCGCTTGAGTTTTTAGTTGTTAAGTTGTTTACTTGTTCACGTGTTCACTTGTTTCGTCGTTTCGTTGTTTCGTTGTTTACTTGTTTACTTGTTTAAATGCTAAGTTTTCTTGATCGTTCTAAAAGTTTCAGCTAGAGTTCATCGAGCTCTTTTTCTGGAGGAAATCGAGCTTGCTTTTCCCACCCTCTTAATCTTCTGTCATTGCGAAAAAATTGTATGAGTGTGAGCACCCTCCCTTTGTTTGACAAAAACTAGAAGTACTAGTAAAATCTATCATAAGTCGCTAACTCAACCAGAGATTATTTTCAATTGCTTGTGATAAGGCGACAGGTTTAAGTCTTGAGTCCATATTTAATTTGATGTGTGAAGTTGCTTCGCGTTTTCCAAATGTGAATACTTAGGTGCCTTACATGAGATTCGCCTCGCGATTTTTGATCTGCAAGAAAATCGAAATACTGGCAATATTACTTGGGAGATCGTTGCTTATAGTCGGCTGCATTTTATGTAAAAGGTTTTCTTGTGTTACGCGATTACTGCAGAACACGGCGACCGCTTGAGCTTTTCACTTTGCAAAGTCGATACCTAGGAGTGAATTTAGTAAAGAGCTCTGCTCTGCTACAAGAGAAAAACTCGATGACTCAGAAAGTTATTCCTGTCTGTTTATCTATAAACACTTGCCTCGAAATAGTCATCATGGATGTTCTACCCTAAGGTACTAATCCTTCTAAATGAGCGTCTAAGACTATTCCATCTCGAGAGACTTTTGCTTGAAATTGAAATATTACGAGCCCATTTTCGATCTTAAGAGCAATTTGCATTGGTGGAAAACCAACAAATGAAAAAATTCGGACACCTCAAGTCCGCTGTTTCCTCTCAGTATTCGTCGATCAGAAGTCATTTTTGTTTCACAATGAAGCATCCAACAACTACTCCTTGTGAGCCTCCAACTTGCCTTCGGCCTCTCTTTCCATCAACACTTTTTTCCACTCTGGAACAGGAGCGGGCTGGTGCTTTTTAATCTCTTCCTCCTTCATCGCCAACACTATAGTACCCAAAAGAAGCACGATTGTGATGGCTTGCGCGTACATTCTCGCCTGAACTAGCTTCTGGGGTGCGGTCATGATTTTGTCTCTGTTGACAAAAGCCCAAGAGCCATACATGGACGCGGCCCATGAGGCCAAGATGATCTTGTACTTGTGCGTGGCAAGCAGCGTGATCATCTTATCCGAGGTGGGCATGTTTTTCCACTCCTTGTACTGCTCCACGATTTGGGCGTTGGTGTGGCCCGAAGAGTACATTTTCCTGTCGAACTCCACCAGGCCTTCGTCGGCGTAGAATGCAGCAAGCGAGATCGTGGGCATGGTAAGAATACAAGCCTTGATCGAGGTGTTGAACTTCGCAAATCGCACCGGGTGTCTTGTTCTCAAATACGCAAAGAGGCCCAAAGAGACCGCCGATCCGTAGAACATTCCACGAAGACCCTCAGTCAACACGTACGAGGAATGTGCTTCTCTTTCTTCTTTGTCGATGATCTTCATGGTTTAATGTGCTATACGAATGAGTGAGAATGGTGACTAGATGGGTGATGCAGAGAACACTCAAGAAAAGAAAAGAAAGGAAAAGAAAACTGAGGCTTTTATATCAAACTCTCGTGTCCCGTTTCCTCTGCAATTGCCAGACGATTCGTGTGTTTTGTTGTGCGAAGGGAAGACCCATTGTTGGTTTATACGAGAAAGCCCTGTCCATATGCCGGGACGGGCCCGGCCAAAACAGATCAATCTTATTAAGTGCAGTGAAGTTGCGCTGGGTGCAGCACCAGTAGTGGAAAACGCAATGCGAGCTCGCACAGAGTGGTGTGAGAATTGGTGTGAGTGAGTGTTGGTGTGAATATTGGTAGGAATATAGGTGTGAATATTGCTGTGAATATTGCTGTGAATATTGCTGTGAATATCGCTGTGAATTTTGCTGTGATCATTGGTGATGTAGGTGAGAAAAGCCTTAGTGCTGAGGTCGGTGCGAATAAAAAGGAAGGTTTTGTCAAATGACAATGTGACTCGTTTAATATGACGACCGCTCCAAAGGGAGCTTGCTTTGTCTTGATCTCCGTTCTTTACTGTCCTTAGAAATATGCTCAAATACCAGGTGGTGATTGCAGCGACTGTTCGTCTGAGTTGACCCCGGTCTTGGGCATTTTGTGTATTGTTACATTCCGCTTGCTTTGGTGTGGCTATGGCATGAGGCAGGATGCAAGCTCAGTGCGCCGAGGACTGGGCTCATAATATCTCCTTACTACAAGTGACGAGGAAAAAAATCGTGTGAGGCCAAGCCACGGGGGTGTATAGAGCTGAATTGAATTAAGTAGTGGTATATGTTGCAGGTTGTGGTTTATCCGTCAGATCAGCTGATCCAGAGTGGCAATGGTATTTAGGCTACAACTGGATCTTCCTGGGTCTTTTTTGCACGTTTAAAACACTTCTCTGAAGCTCAAGCTGGAACTCAGAGCCCTCCTGCGCTACCCGCGAACACTGGTGTAACGGTTGGGAATTTATGAGAAATTATGAGCTAAAGCTCTGGGGATTTTATTTTCTTTCGCTGACATATGCTCGTCCGGCAAAAAATGCCTACTTTTGAACGTGAAAGTCATTGCGGAACAGACTAGCCTCAGAAGCAGTAATTTTCGAGATGTTCATAAATGCGCTTATAGAACTGAGTAGATTCGCGTTCCTCGCACCGCGCGGAAAGAAAAAATACTCGCACGTCTCCGAATGCTTATCAATTTTGTGAATAATTCCCACCACTCTGCTGGAGAACGATATTCGAAAAGGAAAAGATTCGCCGTCTTTATTCTACCACGAGCTTCTCTTGGTTTGGCTTGCTTGATATTAATTGTAATCTGTGGGTTTTTTTTTTTCGAGTCATTTATTATATCGCACAAATCGTCACCTCAGTGTTAAAATTTAAAGTTCTAGGCACATAACTCCATGACATCAAAAAACTATGAAGTGAAGCAAAAACAGTTTTCTTTTCTCACTGGTCCCCGAAATTACGCCCTATAAAACGATGAATCCTAAAATATATATTATATGTGTATAAATTTATATATTCATATTCTTGAAGGTTCCGGCAAAAAGCCAGCTCACATTAGATGGCAAAGCTTGCTTTCGCTCATTTCCTCAATTCTTTCTGAGCAGTCTCGTTGCTATCTAAAGCCCATGTCTAGCGAGCCGAATAAAAAAAAAAAAAAGATAGTAAAAAAATATCAATAGTAGGTCCGGGAATTATCCCATCGACTCTTTACTATTGAGCCGCGCCATCATCTATAACAGACTCGAGCAGAATTGATATACACACACAGCCACGCAGTATTTGGGAGACTTTAAATTGAAAGGGAGAAAGAAGAACTAGATACTAAATCCAATGATTAATTATACCAAGCATGCAAAAACACCAATCTCTTCCCATCTTTGCTTCCCCCATCCTTTTTTTTTATTTTTTTTTTCTCGTTAGTCATGTATTTTCTCACCCATATCCTGGGCAAGGCTTTCTCGCTGCACCACACGCCTTATCTGCACAACACACTCCGGCAACTAA
>JAKTYO010000022.1:0-53084 GCA_030578735.1 Metschnikowia noctiluminum | reverse complement strand
ACTCCTGGGTAGCACTTCCAAAGCAGGGTCACGCCTGACGAGGGAGAGTGTGCCTCTTTCTTAAGAAATCAAGTTTGAGGTGCCTGGTGTGGATTAGCGACCTATTATAGGTTTTTCTAACTATTTAGTTTTTGTTATGCAAGGGCCGAGTGAGAGAAGTCCCTGAGTAACGCCCTATAATACGATGAATCTTTAAAAAAATAAAAAAAAAAAATGAAGTGAAGCAAAAACAGTTTTCTTTTCTCACTGGTCCCCGAAATTACGCCCTATAAAACGATGAATCCTAAAATATATATTATATGTGTATAAATTTATATATTCATATTCCTGAAGGTTCCGGCAAAAAGCCAGCTCACATTAGATGGCAAAGCTTGCATTCGCTCATTTCCTCAATTCTTTCTGAGCAGTCTCGTTGCTATCTAGAGCCCATGTCTAGCGCGCCGAATAAAAAAAAAAAAAAGATATTAAAAAATAATCAATAGTAGGTCCGGGAATTATCCCATCGACTCTTTACTATTGAGCCGCGCCATCATCTATAACAGACTCGAGCAGAATTGATATACACACACAGCCACGCAGTATTTGGGAGACTTTAAATTGAAAGGGAGAAAGAAGAACTAGATACTAAATCTAATGATTAATTGTACCAAGCATGCAAAAACACCAATCTCTTCCCATCTGTGCTTCCCCCATCCTTTTTTTTTATTTTTTTTTTCTCGTTAGTCATGTATTTTCTCACCCATATCCTGGGCAAGGCTTTCTCGCTGCACCACACGCCTTATCTGCACAACACACTCCGGCAACTAATTACACTGTGAACATGAGGGACCACAAACCAGCACAAGGAGCCTTGAGGTCCATTGAATTTTGCCACATCAGGGCTGCTTGTATTGCAAATTCTCGGACTCAGACCAAGTCGACTGCCCTATCAAAGCTTTGCTGGCAAATAAGCCACGACCCTCCTCGTTCCAAAACCAAAAGACACTCGAATATTGCACACTCAAGCCACCTCTATCTCGGAATCAGTTGGCTTCTCGCAGCATTACTAACACTCGGGTTTACCGTTGAACGGTCCCACAAACCCATCGATTCTTTAGACAAATAGCTCTTTCCTACCTGAGAAGTTGTTCCAAGGGTATTGGAATCTAAGACATTTCCCTGTTTCTGGCTTTCACTCTGTCACTACCCCTCATTATTCGCAAGATTAATAAGATTAAATTCAAGGAGACCCTTGAGCCAAGTCCACAGACCGCATTTGACAACTGGACCCAGAAGCGTACATTTCAAACAAGCCGCAGACACCCAACCCCCGTGCCAGAATAATGCCGAACCATACAGACCGCGGGAATATCCCGCCGACCCCGACGATTGGTAATTCTGGTACTAGCCGAGGCATCTACACGGAAACGCCTCGGTCGCCGTCTCGCTCGACACGCAGCCTCTCGCCGCCGAAACCTGGCGACAATTTCTCCGCATATACAGCGTCGCTGTCGCCCCGACGTCGCGCAAACGGTCGCTCGATGTTCAGTGACCGGTACATACCCAATCGAACAGGCATAGATCTCCAGGCGGCCTTCAGTCTATCTAACCAGGACGTGGTGCCGGATCTCCGCAACCACCGGGGCTCGCTGCATGTACAGCATGGCCACGACGACGGTCTGGCCAACGAAATCGAGCTCCGCAAGGAAGAAGAGGCCAACCGGAATTTCTCCAGCGTCTTGAAAGCAGAGCTTTTCGGTGACAACGTGCCCATGGCCACGGCTGACTTGGCGCGTCTGGCGAACTCTCGGGCCAGAGAGTCACAGGCTTCCGGGGTAGAGACCCCGACCAATATCCGATCGGCGAATGTTCGCTCAACGACTCTAAACTCGGGCTCCGGCCGCACCACGCCGCCGCCTCTTTCGGCAGAACCTGGAGTCACCGGCACGCCGAGGCTGAAGACAAATCTCTTCACGTACCAGCTGCCGAGCAAGGTGCGGCCCGTGTCGCGAGATCTACAGCTGGAGTTGTTCTCGTTATCTCCAGTGAGACTGGAGTCACAAAAGTTTTTGCTAAGCCCGCAGAAAAAGCTGCGGTCGATTTCAAAAGTACCGTATCGGGTGCTTGACGCACCGGAGTTGTCCGATGATTTCTACCTCAATTTGGTGGACTGGGGCTCGCAAGACGTTTTGGCCGTGGGCTTAGGCGACTCCGTATATCTCTGGGATGGCCTGACACAGCTGGTAGAGCGCCTCTGCGTGCTAGAAAACAAAGACAAGGTCACGTCGTTGAGCTGGATAGGCTCGGGCACCCACCTAGCGTTGGGTACACTGAAAGGGTTAGTGGAAATATGGGACGCCACGAAAATGAAGTGTGTACGGACCATGACCGGCCACAAGCTTCGCGTGAGCTCGTTGGCATGGAACGAGCATATACTATCCAGTGGCTCTCGTGATCGAACAATCTACAACCGTGACGTCAGGGTGCAGAGCCATTACATTAACAGCTTCGACTCACACAAGCAGGAGGTTTGTGGGTTGAGTTGGAACGTGGAGGAGAACAAGTTGGCCAGTGGAGGCAACGACAACAATTTATTTATTTGGGACGCCTTGAACACAAAGCCACTCCACTCGTTCACAGAGCACAATGCAGCAGTCAAGGCGATCGCGTGGTCGCCTCACCAGCGTGGTATCTTGGCGTCCGGTGGTGGCACCGCGGATAAGACAATCAAGGTTTGGAACACGCTAACGGGGAACAGAGTGCATAATGTGGAAACGGGATCTCAGGTGTGTAATTTGATCTGGTCGAAGAACTCCAACGAGGTTGTTTCAACGCACGGTTTCTCTCGTAACCAGATAATAGTGTGGAAGTATCCGTCCATGCAGCAGATCGCCCAGTTGACGGGCCACACCTACCGTGTTCTCTACCTCTCGCTCTCCCCAGACGGCGAAACGATAGTGACGGGCGCAGGGGACGAGACGCTTCGATTCTGGAACGTGTTCGATAAAAATAGGAACAATGAGCCGGCTTCTTCCGTGTTGATGGACGCGTTCCTGCAATTGAGGTGATTTCAGACAGCTTCTGATGCGAAGCAATATATTCAACAATCTTCAGTTCAGCTTTGGAAGCTTTAATAAATTATAGCTGCCTACAACGAATACAAGGTATCTGGAGGTGTAAATGGAAGCAGCCATCTAATAAATAACGCCTGAATCTTCTTTCTAGCCTTGAAACAAGACTCAAATCTTAACGCTCTGATAAGTACAAAGATATTATATTTTATTTAAATTCTGAGGTCTTGAGAGACTTTGCAAGTCTTGCTCTATACTTCGAGAATGGAAGGCGCACGCGATTCAAATTGACAAACCAGTTGTTCAGACGATATACGAACCCAGTCGAGATACGGCGAAACAAGAGTGAACCACCTTTGAAATTCGGCACAACTTTCACACCCCCTCGTGAAGAAACCGACGTCGGAAGTTATTGTGCCCAGCTACCGTCTGATTGTTGAAGCTGGATACAAGCTGAATGTCGGGGACTTTAGCCAGGTTTTGGTTTGTATTGGCCTGTAGGCCTAGTCGGCCGAAGGATTCAAATATCCGCTCCCCAATGAGCAAGTATCAAGCCCACGGCCAACCCCCTCGCCTCTTCAAGGTATAGATATAAGTAGAGCTGAATCCCCAGTGTATCTGTGGACCCAATAAGCTAGTACTACATACATTAGGGGGATGAATACAATACCATTTAACGTTTACGAACTGGTGTTCGATACCCTTGACCCAAACACGCAAGAACTGGTGTTTGAGACTATCGGACGTAACACTGAAGTCTTGAGTGACAAACATTCTACGCAAAATGCACAGTTTTGAACTGGGCGGAAAGCATTATTACCGCCAAGAAAAGCATTGGCTCTTCAAGGTATGGTCTCTCAAGGTATGACCGAACGAACTAAAGAGCAAAAACCACCAGAAAATATTAGGAGTTTTAATTGACTGACTCAGGTGCTTGAAATGGTCACTGTTTTAAATACTACAGCGGGGGCTCTGCGGTGCGGTCGGCGGTTGTTGCCGCATTTGGCAAGTGCTCTGTCGATCCGAGCTGCCTTGAAAGATATCCAACAAAGTATATTATTTTCCCTCTGAAATTTTGCAAATAAAGACGGTGCAAAGGCTGAGAAAAATAAGCACGTCTTTTTTTCTAGTAAAATAAATAATATCAGTTCAATTCTGACACGCTTGGTAACGAGCTAATTCACTTTCCTGAAGATAACGAAATATTTGTTGGCGGCGCAATCTGGTGCGGCGATTAAGCGTCTAGATAGCAGCTCCACCGTGGATTGGAATCCTGCAAACAATGACTATCTTTGATTGAAGGACCTTCACGAGCAGCCGCCAATAGCCGTATTTGCATGGTTATGTTATACATTACGAAAACACATCGACACAAATTACGAGGAAAATTCTTTATAAATATTTATGAAGATCCCCTTTAGTTAAGTCACCCTTCACTTTGCTGGCCACGCATCGCTCACTCTGCTAAGCACGCATCTCGCACTCTGCTAAGCACGCACCGCTATCAACTAGATCATTAGAGCGCTTTCCCTTCGAGGTCGCGGTACTGCACATAAGACGGACTATCGATCGGCACCATTGCTGAATGAGGAAGGAGGTCCCCTATTGTCTGTCCTAACCGAGCACGCGCGCGCGATTACTCATTCTCGCAAATATCTCAATGGAGAAACCCGAGCAGGAATCCCAGTGCGAGTCGCACCCATTATAAAGAGGCCTGCGATTCTCGGCCCGGCGCCCGGCTAATTTTGACGAACCAAATTTGCAATTCTTTTCTTCGCTGCACTTTACTCTGCCTCTTTACAACGGCACAAAAATTCAATTGGACCGCATTCTCATTCCTTCTCATTATACTTTGGTATAGTTCTTTGAACGCGTCTATCTTTATCTTAGACCATTCGAATCTAGCCGATCTGATCACTGCAAAACTTTTCCAGAATCTACAGAAACCATGACTAAACCATTCGCTAAGGACATGTCGCACCACTTGAGTGTCGAGGCCAAGAGCCGGAAAGGCCTGGCGTTGAAGGGTGCGTTCAAGTACTACAACCAGCCCGGGATGACGTTCCTAGGCGGCGGGTTGCCTCTTTCGGACTACTTCCCGTTTGACAAGATCACGGCCGACGCACCCCTGGCCCCATTTTCGAATGGATGTGGCGCCCAAATCACTGATGCCGATAAGACCGTGATTGAGGTGCACAAACGCAAAAGCTTCAACGACCCGGCGGCTAAGGACGTTGAGTTGGCGCGCTCTTTGCAGTACGGGTACACAGAGGGCCACACGGAGCTCGTGAACTTCTTGAAGGAGCACACAGACAAGATCCACCGGGTTCCTTACGAGGACTGGGACGTGATCACAAACGTAGGCAACACGCAGGCGTGGGACGCGTGCTTGCGGACTTTTGCCGCCAGGGGCGACGTGATTTTGGTTGAGGACCACACTTTTTCCTCCGCCATGGAGGCTGCGCATGCTCAGGGCGTCACGACGTACCCTGTGCCTATGGACACGGAGGGAATCTTGCCCTCTGCATTGGAGAAGCTTTTGGAGAACTGGGTTGGTGACAAGCCGCGTATGCTCTACACGATTTGCACGGGCCAGAACCCTACAGGGTCGTGTCTTAGCGCCGAGAGAAGACGTGCTGTCTATGAATTGGCGCAGAGACACGACTTGATCATCGTAGAGGACGAGCCTTACTACTTCTTGCAAATGGAGCCCTACACCAAGGATTTGGACTTGCGTGCTAGCAAGCACGTGCACGGCCACGACGAGTTTGTCAAGGCCATGGTGCCATCTTTCATTTCCATGGATGTCGACGGTCGTGTCCTCAGATTGGACTCGGTCTCGAAGACCATCGCACCTGGCGCCCGTTTGGGATGGATCGTGGGCCAGAAAAATCTTTTGGAACGTTTCGTGAGATTACATGAGCTGTCGATTCAAAACGTGTCCGGATTCACACAGTCGCTTTTGAACGGCTTATTCCAGAGATGGGGCCAGGCCGGGTACTTGGACTGGTTGATTGGTATCCGTGCCGAGTACACACACAAGAGAGACGTGGCCATTGACTCGTTATACAAGTACTTTCCTCAAGAAGTCGTCACGATCTTGCCTCCCGTAGCTGGAATGTTTTTCGTTGTGCATCTCGATGCTAGTAAGCACCCCAGATTCAAGGAATTGGGCGAGGACCCATTGGCTGTGGAGAAGAGCATCTACGAAGCTGCGTTGGAGCATGGCTGTTTGATGATCCCAGGCTCTTGGTTCAAGGCTGAGGGCGAAACCAGTCCACCACAAGCCCCTGTGCCGGTCGACGAGCTGCTCAAAAACAGCATTTTTTTCAGAGGCACGTATGCGGCCGTTCCATTGGACCAATTAGAGATTGGGTTGGAGAAGTTTGGGGAGGCCGTCAAGGCCGAGTTTGCCTTGTGAGAGGATTTTTTCATGACACTGTTGGTGGGAGGGTGATATCAAGAAAAACAATCCAACAAAGGGTCGTTTTCTGATAGATTAAACCTTGCATTCTGCAATCAGACCTCTTGCCCCTAGTACCCGTCATTTGTCACTACCAGACTCTTTCCGTAAGGTTGCTGAAAAAAAAATGTATTCACTTATTTAACTTATTCAGTTCAGATTTTGTAATGCCAAAAAAGTTAATTCTTCCACCTTCAAGTCCGCGCTGCAGTCGGGACGCTGCTCTCCACTAATCAAGCTCTATCTGGGGTAGAAAATGTGTCTGACTCCAGTAATACTTGCTCGAGAGCCTTTCCAAACTGTTTCTCCTTTTGTAAATTACCTCAAATGCGCTCGTCATCTGCTAAACTAACTATTCCGATAGTCCCGGGTAACTGCACACATCCAAGCAAGAGATGCAAGATTTCCATCATACAAAAAAGGCTGTCACCGCTGATAAAAAACTTGTACCATCCAAAAACTTCTAGAGCGGGGCATTTCCAAAATATTTTTGGCAAGATTGCTGTTCACTCACAAAGCAGAAGTCACTGGACTCATGGTCAAACTTCAACTAGTGTCTTTTTCCCGCACTCTCATGGTGAAGTACCCCCAAGAACCTTCGCCCATGATAGAGCTAAGGCCTGACTAGCTTTTGTAGACCACATTATTTTTTGAAAAAATTCCGCAGAAAAGATTCCTTGAGTTTTATTTTGATCAAATTATTCGCGAAATTTCTTTCTTCCAGATTCTCAACAACTCACTGATTACAGCCCAAGAGCATTCAACTACCTGAGTTCTGGACACATCCAATCATCAAATCACAGAAACATAGATTCTTATGACAAAATGCAAAAAAGATTGGTCCCTAGCAGGATCGAACTGCTGATCTTGGCGTTATTAGCACCACGCCTTAACCAACTGGGCCAAGGGACCTTATTTGCTAATGAATACACTGGTAGACAACTATGTCAAGTAACTTTAATTGAATGGAATGAAGCCCTCAGCCATATTCATGTGATTGAGCACCCTGTAAACGTAAGATTAAACGAGGTTAGTTCTGAGATTCAGTTCATTCATAAGAAACTCAACCTGAAAAGGACCAAGCAGACATTCTGCTCATATCTTGATTCGTAATTTTGACAAATAGTTTGTCCATTGACACAGTGGTGACCTCGCATACCTGGTTGGCATAATTTTGCAGCCACAAAACAAAAGTGGAGTAAATTGACCTGGGGTACTGAAAATTTAGAATAGCGGTTGTCACTTTAACAAGTAGAAACTAGCCTATCCATAGCACTAAAGACAAATCACAATAGAAGAAGTCGGACTTTAGAGAGGTAAAAGTGAAAAAAATTTGTTTACTTTTCGACGCATCACGCGCACGCGCGTCGGAAGTCACGTGCCACCTTCATACTGCTGCTAAAGCATGCCTGTGCCACCCAAATCTTTGGAGTTACCTCGGAATGCGATGAATAAAATTGATTGGTTTTTCTAAAAACTCTGCTTATGGAAAAAACCGTAGTATAGAGATCTTAGTTTGAGGTTGCTTTGGTTCTGGGCACTTTTTCTCAATAAAAAAGTGGACGCGTGAATCCCGGACCCGCCTGCCTGACTGGCGATGCAGCTGATAGCATGGGTCAATCAAGTTTTCGCCTCCCCAAAATAGATTTGGAAAAAGATCAATAAGACTGCAATTATTTACCGTTTCAAGATCCTGTTTTTTTATCGGAAAAGGAAGGGGGATCTTAACCAAATCAAATATCGGTATCTCACTCAAGTCTCGCGAACCGGAGAGAAGAATGAGACCGTAGATCTGCCATGCAACAAAAAGATAAGAAACTATCTGAAACGAAAAAAAAAAGAATAAGTTCCTCCATATAAAGATAAATCGCAATCAAGCCTACCCCAAAAAGATCAGCTGAGCTATGTTGAACGAAGTGGTGGAGACAATTGGAAGCGAGAAATCTAGGTACTAAATGAAACCGAGGATTGATGGTGCGAAAGAGCTTCCAGGCTACAGTGCTCTGAAAGCCCCATCATCGTGAAATCAACACGCTTCGAAGTAGATCAAAATGGCCTCAGAACATATGTAAAGTCGACTAGATCGTTTGATTAATTGAGAAAATGAAAATCACCCATCGAAATAGATCATTTGTCTATTGGATAGGTTCACTCGAACGACGGTTTAGATTTTTTGGCCATCGATATTTAGTGCGTCTATTGCACCAAGCTCGCACCTCACTGCTTAGCACAGGAGGCATATACTGGTCCTTTTCGAATTACTGAATTTGAAACGCCCCATAAGCCACAGCCTTTTTATACACGGAGCACCATTTCAAACTTATCTATCTGATCTCTCACAGAACCCCGTCAAAACCCTATCATAGCTGTAAAATGCGGGTCTTGAAGCTACCGTGGCTCTCTCACCGAGGTATGTACATCAGGTTGTTTCACGGAAAAAGCTGTTGGAACAGATATATCAACAAAGACTATGGACCCTGGATCAAGATGAGCGTTTTATTCATGAAAGCATGAAAAACAAAAGAGAGGAAAACAAAAGAGAGGAAAACAAAAGAGAGGAAAGCAAAAGAGAGGAAAACAAAAGAGAGGAAAACAAAAGAGAGGAAAGCAAAAGAGAGGAAAGCAAAAGAGAGGAAAACAAAAGAGAGGAAAAGAAAAGAGAGGAAAACAAAAGAGATGTTTTCCTTCTGTTTAATTGACTGTGCCCCCGACGTACATTAAGCAGTGGTGCTAGCACCCGCCATGAGAGGCTTATAAAGTTTGCCATGTAGGCCACTGAAAGCAACACAAAGAATTGTACCAGGGCCTGTCTCTCGCCTCTGTTTCGCATGTACGCCCTGATAATCTCTCTACGTCTCCTTTATCTACGATTCCCATCATACTTGCATTCTGTTCCCTTCCCTTCCATTCCGTCCCGTCCCATTCCCTTCAATCGAACTGTACTAACAAACACAGCGGAAAACAAAACACTTGAATGCTACGCATTGGACGTGAACAACGATGGTACGAAGTTGGCTTCCGGTGGGCTCGACGGAAAAGTGAAGGTCTGGGACCTCCAGCTGATTCAGGCACACGAAGAATCGGCGCTTTGCTCAGATTCAAACTCAGAACCCTTGCTGCGACGGATGCACGGCCCAAACAACACCTTGAGCCGGCCCTTGGCCTCAATGAGTAGACACAACGGTGTGGTCACAAGCGTGAAGTTCTCGCCCGATGGCCGGTTTCTCGCCTCGGGCTCTGATGACAAAATCGTGCTTATTTGGGAGAAGGAGGACGAGCTGGCGCCTCGGCGCAAGCAGTTTGGCGAGGCAGAGCCAGACCTCGAGCATTGGACGGTGCGCAAACGGCTTGTGGCCCACGACAACGACGTCCAGGATATCTGCTGGTCTCCTGACGGGCTGCTCCTCATTACAGTAGGGCTAGACCGGTCGATAGTCATCTGGAATGGCGGCACTTTCGAGCGGATCAAACGCTACGACATCCACCAGTCGATGGTGAAGGGCGTGGTGTTCGACCCGGCCAATAAGTTCTTTGCCACGGCCTCCGATGACCGTAGCGTGCGGGTCTTCCGCTATCACAAAAAACTCACCGACATAGCCGCGGCATCCTACGAGTTCCAGATGGAGCAGGTCATTTTGGAACCGTTCAAAAAGCTGCCGCTCACATCATATTTCCGGCGTATGTCGTGGTCACCAGATGGCCAGCACATTGCTGTTCCTAATGCGACCAACGGGCCTGTGACGTCGTTGGCCATCATAAATAGGGGCACGTGGGCCTCCGACGTCTCGTTGATTGGCCACGAGGCGCCCTGTGAAGTGTGTGCGTTTCTGCCGCGGCTCTTCCGGCTGCCCCTGAATCCAGACTCCCATGCCTCGATCTTGGCCTCGGGCGGCCAGGACCGCACGCTTGCCATGTGGAGCACCGCCTTGCCGAAACCGTTGGTGGTGTTGCACAACCTCACGCAGAGATCAATCACCGACATTGCGTGGGCGCCCGATGGGCTTTCGCTCTTTGTGAGTTCCCTTGATGGCTCTATCACGTACGTGGCTTTTGCAGCCTCGGAGTTGGGAGACCTTGTTCCAGGAGATGCCATCGGCTCGCTGCTTGGGAAATACGGCGGAGACAGGGACTCCTCGGTGTTGGTCGAGAGCGTAGACCAGCTCTTGCTCGAGCGCTTGGCAAAGAACTTGGGGACAGGCCGAAGCCCTATGCAAACGGGACAAATAGGACAAATGGGAAGAAACAGGCCTGCCACGCCTGATCTATCTAAGCCAACTCCTGCGTTTTCATCCTTTTCCCCGGCGCCCTTTAACACTTTGGATTCGGTAAATGCACCTGGTGTTCCAGGCTCTGCAAATGGCTCAAATCTGTTGCTTAGTCCACACTCTGCGCTGCGCTCGGCAACTTTCGTCGGCAAGCTGTTAGCCAGTAACTCAAACACGAACGTGGATGTGAAAGCGAGCCCTGTCTTGAGTAATATGACAAGTGCTGCTACAAGCCCGAAGAAGCGAAAAAGACCAGCACAAACAGTAGTCGTTACCAAATCGGGCGCAAAACGTGTGGCTCCCACATTGATTACCACATATTCGGGCTCTTCCGGGAAATCAATTTCTTCCCGGGCTTCTAGTTTGAATGCGCGGTCGGTCTCGAAGTCCTTTCAGGCCTGCTCAAAACTTTCTCTGACCTCATATAAACTTCCCAAAGCAGGTCTTCAGACCGCAGTCCACGGGCTTCGACAAGCTCAACAAGTAGGGGCAGGCAATAAGGAGGAAGATGCAGACGCCGATAACGATAACGAAGATATGGGCTTTGACGATCCAAACCTGGGGCTGCTCCAAACACTTTCTGCTGCAGGTATACGGGTGAAGATGAAGAAATTCAGAAAGCAGCACATGCGCCGCAAATACCCTACTCCTTTTAGAAATATTGCAAATGTGCCCGGGATCCTTTTCAGCGATCAGACGCTCATGAACAGCGAACTCTCTAAGCTAGTGCAGACAGACCAGACACGCGTTTTCGAAACCGAGCCAGTGAACACGTCATCGCTAGACTCTATTGACGAGAGCGTAGTCTTTCGTGTTATTGTCAATTTTACAGAACACAGGTGTTTGCTGAGCGACTCTCAGCTTCAATTCGAACCTCAACTTCGGGTCGAAAAAGAGGGTCAATCAAGTGAGGATGGGAACACAAGCGATCACTCACATGAGCTTCCAGCTGCATCCCGTGCTATCATTGAGGTAAGAAATGGGCCTGCATGGCCTGAAGATGACGAGGTGTTGAATACAGACCCCGTGCAGTGTACAGACTTCCAGGATCCAACCCAAGTGATCGTCACTGTGAGCGAAACACAACCTCAGCGCAGCTACGTGCTTTACTTTCCGTTTAAGATACAACATGCAATCCCGATCTTGTTGGACCACGTATTAGCATATTACGTATTGATATCTTTCGAAGGATGTGTGCAGATTATCCGGGCAAAGACGGGAAGTTTCTTTTTTCCAAGCTTTGAGTTGGGCGCAAACGTGGTTGCTCTGCGACAGAGAGATAACTATTTTATGGTCCTCACCAGTCTCGGCCAGCTTTTTTGTTGGAAATTTCCGAGCCCCCGAGGTGAAGGATCGCGATTTGAGAAGATTTTGAGCGGTATATCTGTGGCCCCCGCTGTGAACGCAGAAACGCACATTCCCAGTAAAAAAGAAGCCAGGAATGATGGAAAAGTGGAGCCAGTGACCACCGTGTTGGTTGATAATGTAAGCGATTTGGAGATTGACGGGCGAGACGGAATGCCGATTATCGTAATGGAGAGAACCAGCTCAGTTTACACCTTTTCGGCGAACCTCATGGCGTGGACAAAAACCCTCGATCCCTGGTTTCTTCTCGCCTACGAGAAGCAGGAGGTCACTCAGTTGACTATACCTGGTTTGACGAAACAGTTGTTCCTCTCTGTGGTTGGTCTGCATTCTGAACACATAGAGTGCGGAAGTGCCATAAGCTACAAGTTTGAGGAGCTGAATGCCGAATTAAAGACTTGCATGAGGAGAAGGTTCGAGGAACTCACGGCGCTATGAACTATTCAACAGGCGAGCAAAAGAAGAAGAAAAAAAAAAAAAGGATCACACGTATCGAGAAGATAGAATGTTTTAATCAAATCGTGACTTCCTCAGGAGCAGGGGAGCCTGTTTGAGAAGCGCTAGGCTTCGAGCCCGCCACAGGCTCAGGCTTTTCGACAGCCGGTTCCAAAGCGTATTTTATCAAAAACGTCAAAGACGAAAGTACACTGTTAACAGCAAACATCCATACGGTAAGGCCAAGACCACCCGTGGCCATGAAAGGCAACGCCAATACCCATTCGACGGGGTATGGAAAAACGCCTGCGGGGAAATAGAGCAAAACCACTTTTCTGTACCAGTAGCGTGAGAACCAAATGGGCGCTGTGGTGAAGATTGTGAGACTCAAGTTGACGAGCTTGCTGATGCTAGCCTTTTCAGAGGAAACGTCTTCAGCTAACGCGTTGACTTCACCAGATAATTTGTCGAAAGCCCGGTTCAACTTGGTCCATTTGGCGTACTGGTCTTGTGCGCTGATTGCTTTTCTCTCACGGTTGACCTTCACCAATTCTTGGCGCTTTAGAGCGAGTTCCCTGAATTTTGGGTGGCCCATTCTCGATGCTAACCAAGTGTAGAAGCCCCATACACTGTCGACAAGAGAAGACTTGCCAATTGCACCGACCGCGTGTTTTGCCAAAAGCACCGTAAAGATAAACCCCAAAATTGTGGCAGGCAGAAGATCAAGGACCGACATAGTGGGATTATGGGTATGAAAAGATGGGGTCTTCCAGATTAAAAATGAGACTGAGCGTATGTCATGCATCTGCTTTCTCACCTGGCTCTTCAAAGTCGAGAGTCCGAAAAAACGCGGTTAGTATTACCAGGGCCAGTCACAGCAAGAGAGAGAACAAGATGCCGCCGGTGGTCTCACAAATTATCAAGACCATGAAATTAGAGGAAGGCCGAGATTCCACTACCCAAAGCGCAAAAATGTCTTTTTTTTCCTTTTTTCGGTGATATTGGCGCTTTACAATGCCTCTACATGGACATTCGATGTGGCCCAGTCACGTGATCAGTGCCTCACCCCATCCTCAGGACATCGTGGGCAAGGAAAAAAATCAGTTTCAGCATAAACGAACAAGCCTTCGCCACAGAACGGTGTCTCTACCACTTTTTGAATAAGAATTGTGCTGCTACCAAGAACTATACATTTTCCTTCTCTCAAGCAAAACCACGCAAGGGGGCTCGATTCGAAAATTTTCCTTTAACTGTATCTCACGTGCTCACACTCGAAGCACGCAACACCCTAGACTTCAAAAATCAAGCCTTACAATTCGAGTCCAAAATGTCCACGGAACCCGAGACAGACTACACGCCGTGGATCCAGCAGTTTTGTGAGAGCTTTGGCCACGATTACTTTGTTCATGTGGCACAAGAGTTCATCGAGGACGACTTCAATTTGACGGGCTTATCGCTGCAGGTGCCCTTCTATAGAGAAGCCCTATACACGATCCTTGACTACCAGGTCGAGACAACGGAAACGGCAGTCCAAGGCGAACAGCGTGGTCTGGGCTCAGGGGGCAAGCGCCAGGAGTTGCCCAACAACGTGATCCTTGCGCATCTGGCAGAGCTCTTGTATGGACTCATTCATGCCAGGTACGTCCTCTCCAAACCTGGTTTGACCGCCATGGCCACAAAGTTTGAGCGCCTGGAGTTCGGCATTTGTCCGCGGTACCAATGTGACGGCATGCACTTGATCCCCGTTGGTGCCACAGACATCCCTGGCCAAGAGACCGTGAGACTCTACTGTCCTTGCTGCAACGATATTTATTTGCCGCTGAGCTCTCGTTATTTGAATATTGACGGTGCGTTCTTCGGCACAACGTTCCCCGGGTTGTTGGTGAAAATGTTCCCGGAGATCGAGCACCAGTGCAAGATTCGGATTAAGCGTGTGAAACAGAGCCAAAATGGTATACGATTGTTTGGTTTCCGCATCCATGAGTCGAGTGCTGCGGGCCCACGCATGAAGTGGTTGCGGCAGTTCCCGGAGACGGAGGAGGAAAAACAGGAGCTTGAGCAATGTGAGTTGGCGGTGCCGGCTAATGCTTCCAGCGACTTAGACATGGACGAATCTGGGGATAGTGAAGATGCCGATTTTGATGACGACAAAACTATGGCTAGCGAGGATAATTGAGGGGAAGGAAATTAATCGTTTTTTAATTGACTTGGATGCCCCAACTATAATATGAAAGCGGAGGAAGGGGGTGAATTCAATTGAATTCGATGGGCCGAGGGCTTTGGAGGTATACTTATAAAGTGATGACTATTGATCGATGAACTTGGTACAAATTTTACAGGAGACTGGGGCTCGTGACTATGCTCACTTGGCCTAGAAAGAGAAAAATGACTGGGAGTTTATGCTAAACAAATATCCGGCTTCTGAAAAAAAGTTCTTTAATCAAAGCCTGTTTCCAAATTCCCGGTGTTCTTCTACAGATCATAACCATGCGAGGTTAATGGCCTCGGATACAAAAAACAGCGTGTTCGTGGTATCGTAAAGCTTTCGCTTTTGAGAATGCTAATTTTATACGCGTGGCGCGTCAATGAGTCAAGAGGACGGGCTTACCGGGTTCCCAGTCCCTGATTCCATTCGCTATGTTGACCCAGTACTTCAACTTGATTGTCTCGATGATAAAGTCTTCCCATGGCACAGGGGCCTGCTTGAGCAACGCATCTAGATCTTGTTCGGATTGCTCGATACGGGCTGAATTCTCGTCTTCCAAAGCCGACAAATCGGCCTCGCAGGTTGCCAGTTCCAACGCCTCGTGTGCCTCGAGCACCGTCATGAGAAGTGCTTTGTAGTTGAGCGACTGTTCCTTCGAGCTTGCCTGCACTTGTGCTATGAACTGTTTCGATACGTCGTCCTGAGTGATGTCTATGTGCTCTGGATGCTGTTTTTGTACAATGTATGCTGCCCTCGTATACGGGTTCCTAAGTGTTGTGTAGGCCTGGTTTATAGCCGCCGAGGCGCCGTCGTTAGCCGCCGAGCTTGTTGTGTTTGTGTTGAAAGCCGTAGACCCCATCACAATATCCGGGTGACTCTGGCTTTGAAGCGCCCGGTACTCCCGGCGCAATTGTCTGGTATTGATCTGAAACGAGTCTTTGGGTGGTCCACCGGCTGGGAACAGTTTTGGAAAAAGTCGGAAAAGAGATTCCTGCGTCAGAAGCCCTCGCCGAAAGGCCCCGACCAGGTTCCTGTAGCAAAGTCTAGCATTTATCATGTTTCGGATGAAAAGGAAGAGGTGGGTTTGGAATAATACCAGTCATAAAACTGAATGTGTTTAGAAGTTGCGCAGCTTGTGCAGTCCGTTAATAGTGGGGAATGACCGAACCTCAAGAGAATCGTAAAGTTGTCTTGTTTACCTGATTTATTACAAATTGTATGGTTAGAACGAAGTCTGAGTTGTAGCTCTCAGGGCTCCTCTCCTGATTTGTATTTTCTTTTCATTTCTGGGCGCAATTCGCCATCTATTTCCCAGTGCGAGCCTTGCCCCGACATACCTCGAATTGGCGGCCATTAGCCTTGAAAACAGATATTAGGCACGTTTTCAAGAAAAGGAAAAATAAATAAAAGACTGAATAAACAACGGAATAAATAAATGGAAAGAAGAACAAATAAATAGAAAATCGAATAAATATGTAACTAGCAAAGATGAGCAGTTTTATGTGATTCAAAAAGATCGTTTTTGTTTACACTTCACTGCCGATAAACTTTGACTCCACAATGATCAAGGCTGCAATCGGTGAGGACTTCATTAGGTATCTACTTGGGGCTGCGACTATTGGAGACTGGTTTATGAGAAAGTCTCATTTCGAAAAGAAATGTGCACTTCGGTTTTATGGAAGAAAAGAATCTTGCATCAGCATGAAGTCTCACAATCCGTTTAAGCTCTACCTTAGTATTATAGAACGTCGCTGATTTATAGACTTCTCGCATGAGGTTGCTATTCACCACATTAGGCCAAGTCCAAACCTCAAAATGTTGTTTCTTACTTACGATCAAGAGATTGAAACTCGATCGAGTTTCATCGTAGTCTGTGCTTTCCACAGCCTCGTTCAACTATGTTTTTGATTTCTAATTGGTTATTCGCATAACGTTTCGAGACATTGCACAAGGCTTTTATATAAGGAAGGCAGTCAGGGAACGGACGCGATAATTTAAATCTTCTTTGTTTTTTTTTTTTTTTTGTCAAATTTTTGAGTCTTCAGTGCTTGTTGAACATAAGGTTCAATCGACCCATTTCGTGTGATCCGATTTTGAACTCTGGATGTTCTTCTGAAAGTATCACAGTCAAAAGCTTACACGCCTATGAGGCAAGTCCATGTTGAGACCTCTCACTTATCATACCACTATGATGCCTGATCTCATGTCAGAACGGGGGAACCCACGGCTTGAAAAAGATCACAATACTTAGTCTACCGAGAGAACTGAAAATAGCATATTCTACCAAAAGAACTGAAAATAGTATTAGAATGAAAAGGGCATTGTTCTTTTTTCTTCATTCTCAAAGGCTGACTTATTTGCCTGACGCTTTACTGATCCGCTTAGCTGATTCTCTTTGATCATTCGCATTACCAATTCGCATTATCTTTTCAAAATAACTCCCCGATTGAATTGTCCGCTATTTTCCTTCTATATAACCATACACTTACTCGAATCTACAAGAATAAGACACATCAGATCACAGCTTGATTAATCATCCGTCCTCATCTATACCTCGCCAGATTGGCACGTCGTTGCACGTCCCAAGTATTGTGCGGCGCACGACGGTGTGTTGTCCTCAAGCGGCGAGGTTTTCCAGATCCAGAGCTCGCGTTCAACAGTAAACTCACTTCGGAAGTCTTCGTAAACATACCACCTTCACAGCTAACCGAGCTTTTCCGGATTCTGACTCCAGCCTCGAGTTCTCAAGGTTTTTCACGTTTCACATATAAACCAGCAGGCCACAAAACAAAGGAATACCTGGCCCGAATCTGAGTTATCTCTCGTTGACCTAATTCAGTCGATTGCTAGATACCGGACCCGCTCGAAAGTTTTCGCTCATACAAGCAACAACTAGACTACATCTTCGCTAGTGTTTTGCTACTGTTTTGCTAGTGCTTTGCTACCATTTTGCCACTGTTTTGCCTTGGCTGAGCTCCAATTGATAACGCACAATACGCTCGCTTCTTGCTTCGATAAACAGCACGACCGTTCATCGACTGCAACTCAGCAATCTCCCAAATCTCTGTGATTACCAGCAACACGTCTTTCGAACCTGGTCACCAATATATCCCACGCTTGTTCCACTAAGTAAAAGACAGAAACACAATGGAGTTTGAAGAGGCCGAGGATATCAACGGCGTGAGGTTTGCATGGAATTCGTTCCCGTCCACGAAAGCCGAGGCGGCCAAAATCGTGATCCCCACAGGTGCGCTCTACACGCCCCTCAAGTACAGAGAGGACTTGCCCGTGGCCGCGTACGACCCCTGCTATTGCCAGAACGCACTGTGCAGAAGTATCTTGAACCCCTATTGCTCGATCGACCCGACCGGGTTCTGGATCTGCCCCTTATGTGGCACCCGGAGCCAGTTGCCGCCCCACTATCAAGGGATCACGCAGGACAACTTGCCGCTCGAGTTGAGCCCCATGTCGCTGACGATCGAGTACATCACCGCCAAGCCAGTCAAGCAGCCGCCCATCTTCTTGTTTGTGGTGGACTTGTGCCAGGACGACGACAACTTGCAGGCCTTGAAAGAGACCTTGGTGATCTCCTTGCTGTACTTGCCGCCCAACGCCTTGGTGGGCTTGATCACGTTTGGCACAATGGTGCAAGTGTACGACTTGGCGCTGGCCACAATCCGCAAGCTGTACATTTTCCGTGGCGACAAGGAGTACTCGGACAAGCAGGTGGCCGACATGTTGAACAAGCCCATGGCGGCACAGCCAGGCCAGATGGCCATGCCCAACTCGTTGCACCGCTTTTTCTTGCCCCTTGAAGACGTCGAGATCCAGTTGACCAGTCTCTTGGAAAACTTGTCTGCCGACCCTTGGGCCGTGGCCCATGGCGACCGGCCTTTGAGATGTACAGGCGCGGCAATCAACATCGCCACGACGTTGCTCGGCGCCTCGTTTGCCGGCTTTGGTGCGCGTATCTTCTTGTTTTCCGCCGGCCTGTGTACGTTGACGCCAGGTTTGATTGTGGGCAGCAAGTTGAAGGAGCCGATCCGCTCGCACTCGGACATCGACAAGGACAATGCGAAGCACTATAAGAAGGCGGTGAAGTTTTACGAGCTGGTGCTGACGAAGGCAGTGAAAAACTCACACACCATCGATCTTTTCGGCGGATGTTTGGACCAGGTCGGGTTCTTGGAGATGAAGTCGCTCTGCAGCAAGACGGGTGGTGTGTTGCTTTTGTCGGACGCGTTCACCACGTCCATCTTCAAGCAGTCATTCCTCAAGTTGTTCAACAAGGACGCCGACGACTTTTTGTTGATGGGTTTCAACGCCACGCTCGACATCAAGTGCTCGCGCGAGTTGAAGGTCAGTGGCTTGATTGGACACGCGTCCTCGCTAGGCGTGAAAAACGCCAGTGTTTCTGATAACGAGGTCGGTGTGGGCGGCACAACGCAGTACCGCATCTGCTCGCTTTCGCCACAGCACTCTTACGCCGTGTTCTTTGATGTTGCAAACGCCACTCCCTTGCCTCCCACGGCCCAGTCCTACATCCAATTTATCACGCACTACCAGCATTCCTCGGGCACATACCGGTTGCGTGTGACTACGGTGTCGAACATGTTGACGGGCGACGAGCAGGTGTTGGCTCAGTCGTTTGACCAGGAGGCGGCTGCAGTGTTGATGGCCCGCGTTACGCTCTTCAAGTCGGAGCAGGATGACGGTGCCGATGTCTTGCGCTGGATCGACCGTATGTTGATCAAGTTGTGCCAGAAGTTCGCCGACTACAGAAAGGATGTCGAGGAGTCGTTCCGCTTGCATCCGCAGTTTGCGTTGTACCCGCAATTTATCTACTACTTGAGAAGGTCTCAGTTCTTACAGGTCTTCAACAATTCGCCTGATGAGACTGCCTTCTACCGCCACATCTTGATGACCGAGGACACAAACAACTCGTTGATTATGATCCAGCCCACATTGACCGCGTTCGGCTTGGAAATGGAGGAGCCCGAAGCTGTATTATTGGATTCTGTCTCGATTAAGGATGACCGCATTTTGCTTTTGGATACGTTCTTCCACATCTTGATCTATCATGGAAGAACTGTGGCACAATGGCGCAAAATGGGCTACCAGGACCAAGAAGAGTATGCTGATTTCAAGCGTTTGTTAAACGACCCCAAAATGGAGGCCGGCGAGCTTTTGATCGACCGTTTCCCGTTGCCTCGGTTTATTGATACTGAAGAGGGTGGCTCCCAGGCGAGATTCTTGTACTCCAAGCTCAACCCCAGCACATCTTACAACTCGCAAGAAATCGCGAGCGGGGCCGTCGTGCTTACAGACGATGTCTCTTTACAAGTCTTCATGTCGCACTTGCAAAAGTTGGTTGTGTCTGGCTCAAACTAAATCTCATTGCTGAGATGTATTTACAATCGTTAAAATAAATAGCAAGTGGTGAGAAATGTAATTGTATAAACTCATAATCCCAAACCTTGCGAGCTCACAATATTGAATTCAAAATGTTTGCGCAATGAGCCGGGTGAACATTTAGGCAGTGAGGAGATCAAAAAAAATGTCATTCACAAGCAGATTCTAGAAAATTCGCAGTATATGCTTCAATTTAAATATTTATTGTGACTTTTGAGAAAAGTACTGAAAAGGTCTGAAGAAAACGGCTTGATTTTGCTTGGAGTTTAGACTGACCACTGACCAGACTAGAGTTGACCTACTCTATGCAGTATTCTCTTGACACTTTCCTCTGCGCCTTTCACTGCCTCAAACAAAGAGCATTAAGGTAGTCTTAGCTAACCAAATCATTGAATAATCAAGAAGAACAGATATATTCTAGACATATTCGCCTCACAATAGTGTACTTGGTGAGAGGTGTCAACAAGACAAATCCATGAAAGTGCGACATTACAGTGAACGATTGAGCGACCCTGTTCAATGAGAATCGATGACAACAACAGTTAGAGGAGTCGATAGTCTCGCCTATTCACTCTTGTTTTCTATCTGCCGATGAGAGATACAAGATTTTGGCAAAAAAAAAAAAGCGAAATAACATTCCAAGCAACGAATACCTGCCAATTAGCACTTGAGCCGATTAATGCGCCTCATGATAAAAGTTTTGCATGTAGTCATACGCGACTCTGATCTTCACACCACCAGTTTAGGCGAAACAAGCCAAATGTGACCTTGTCCCATTTCTTGCAAATGACAATTCCTGAAAAACTCAGCGCTGGTACGTAAAGCAAATCACTTCGCTGAAAGCTTTTCTGCTGCGCAATTTCTCAGTTGTCTGCCCTCGCTATCAGTGTATTATGCAGAAAACTGAAGTCGAAACTTTGACAAATCCTAAAGACATTGAAGACTAACCGAACAGACGAAATTGCACTCTATGACCGTCAGATCAGACTTTGGGGCACAGACACACAGCTTCGCTTGCGGTCAGCCAAGCTCTTGGTGATCAGACTTGGTGGGATCGGCACAGAAACCGTGAAGAACTTGGTGCTTGGTGGAATCAACTCGATCGAGATCATGGACGACTCCTTGGTTCGTGAAGAAGACTTTGCCACGCAGTTTTTCTTGCCAAACGACGACTCGATTGTTGGCACTCGTAAATTACCACACGTTATCGCACCTATCAAGGAGCTCAACACGCGCGTGCACCTTCTGACGAATACCACTAGTCTCGACCAAATCGATTCAGAGTATCTTCAAAATTTTGATTTAGTGATTGCCACTGAGCTCAATAAAACAGAGCTTGTTCGCGTCAACGAGCTCACCCGCGATCTCAACATCCCCTTGTATGTCGCCGGTCTCCACGGCCTGTTTGGGTATATTCTTGCAGACTTGATCAAACATACGTCGGTGAAAGATCTCGACAAGGGAAACCAGGCCCGGATATCCGGAACTTCGATAAATGGCGTCAAAACCATCGCGAAAGTTGAATCAATCGACAAAGACAACAAAGAACGTGTCACAGTGGTTGACCAGTACGTGCCTCTAGTAGACATTTTTTCGTCCGCGAAGTTGCCCTCGCAGTTGAATAGAAGACAGCTCAAAAGGCTCTCTGGAGCCTTGCCGCTAGTAATGGCTTTGTTTGAGATCCCACGGCCTTCAGATCCCAACGAGCTCATCGAAGAACTGCGATTGAGCAAGGTCCTGAAGCAGGTCTGCAAGACCTACCTGATACCGGAATCCACAATCTCAGCCGAATATTTGAATGCTTTTTCGAGCCAGGCATACACGGAATTTGCACCCAGCGCCGCAATTCTCGGCGGGATATTGGCTCAAGATGTTATCCAGTACTATGGCCAGAAGGACAGTCCAATCAACAACTGCTTAATTTTCGACTCCCTTAAGTCAGAATTACCCATATACTATCTTTGATATAGTTATCGTGCATTCGGGGTTGCGCCCCGCCCCTTTCTCTTTTTTAAATGTGACGTTTCTTTCAAAAATTCTAAGGTCTTAGCAAACTTTGCCCTGGCGGCCTCGTTTTCTTTCTCTGCCTCCTGAATCTGGTTGAGAACATTCTCCCTTTGTCTTTGAAACGCAACATCGGAATGATCCTCCTTTTCTCGCGCAGCATTGGCTTTCTTGTTCAAGTCTGCAATTTCGTTTTCGATCTCAATAATCTGATTTTTAGACTCCGCCACAACAGCTTCACAATTCGCGGCCTCTTTTTTCATGTAACTTTTCTCGTCAGCTTTCGCTTTGAGCTTGGAAACAAGCTCTTTCACGTCATTTTGTAACTCCCATGTTTTGAGCTGGCGCTCGATGAACCTGATGCGTAGCGCATTTCCCAGGTACTCTGGGCGGGTGCCAAACAGCGCCAAGTCGGCTTTGAGACGGTTATGAGTTTCTGTCAACTCCTCGTTCTCCTGTGCCCGTTTCAAGATCTTTTTCTCTGTCACCTGAAGCCGCTGCTCAGAGTGGTCGACGTCTTCGATAATCAGGGCCAATGTCTTTTTGATTTCGTCGAGTCGACGGCCAAATGCACGCTGCTTCCTGGGCCCATTGAAGTCTTTATAGCACTCAATCTCTTCCCGCAAGAAATCCAAATCCCTGTAGCTGTCGTTGAGCTGGGAGATAAGCAAGTGGGTGAGAATCGTGTCGTCTCTTATTTCGGTCGATGGCCTGGCATGGTGGTTGTGAATCCCGCTGAGCATATTGTAGTCATTACGCAAGGGATTTGTGACGTAGTCCAGCTGTAACCGCTTTGTCTCGTAGTATGTTTTGCGTTTTTGAGGCGGGTTGCCGTTTCCATTATCAGAAGAATCGTACGGCGTATAATGGTAGACGACCTCGGTCAAAAGCGACCGCTCAACATCCGAGGGCAGAAAGCTGGGGATCTTGCTAAGCTCGGGCAATGGCCACGCGGGAAATGATGGGCCGTGTCCGGTGAGAGCCTGGTCGAAAAATGTATGCGACAAGTAGCTGAGGTTCTGGTTGTAGATCGGATACAAATCCGGCGGCAAGTTACCGATCTGGTCGCGGAGGCACACGAGCGACGAAATGAGGTTGTAGAGATATTTTTTCTCGTGTTTCTGCTTGTCGTAATACACAAGACAGTGCTCAATGGAGAGCATCGGCACTAGCCTCAATATCACCGCAGGGGCATTTCCTGTTCCACGGTTTTGTGCACGAAGACCACTCACGTATTGCAGGCGCGTGTCCACGCTGCCATCTGTTGCGATCAACACGTCGAATTTTACAGATTCTAGCAAAAGATCTTTGCGAGTGATGTTTCCGTCGTTGGGAATTAAATGAATGGTCGTTGCCGGTGGGTATCTTGACGTGGCTTTCGCAGCTTTGGCCAGATCCTTCTTCACGCTGTTTCCCACATACCGCAAAAGAGTCTTGGACCCCGTGCACCCGAGAAGAAGCGCCTCTGTCAAGTCAAACATACGAGGCTCATTCCGCAAAACAATCGCAATATGTTTCGGTCCTGGGCGCGCCGCGTTTGCGATGATGACGTTCACAAGGTTCTTAAGTACGCTGAAGGTGCCGCTTGTCTCGGCCAATTTCGCAGGAAGTTCCTTGAACCCGAGGTTTTTCGGCATGTAATGACGGATAAGAAGGTATGGATGGGTCGCGACTAGCAGGCAGTTTTCCACACAGATTCGCAACAGTTTGGCAATGAGTTCTGTGGCGTCGTCGGTCTCACAGTACTTAAGAATATCCGGGTAATGCAAAGACACGATCTGGTCTGTAAGCTCCTTCTGAAACTCGAACATAGGTGTGGCCAAATGGTACTCGCCCAGAGTGTTAATTTCGGCAAGATGCAATGCCACAATCGGCGGCTCGGGGGTGCCGTCGAGAATACTAAGTAAGTCCATGATGAAAGCAGCCGGACCTTCTATAATATGTGAAAATTTTAAATGAAAAGAAAGGGTATAAGCTAAGTACGGTGCAAAAGAGAGTCGCTGCTCGAGGTTTCACATAACTATAGCTAGCGTTTGGGGTCCTGCTCGCTTAGCACGTTGTGAGATGGTGTATGTACAGGAAAATTATGAAGACGCGAGATACGCCTTGGTGCAGGACCGTTGTCTTAACATAAAGATTAACTGGGAGGGCTCATTTTGGTTCTCAAAAGACTTCCGCTTTTTTTCTTTGTTAAATTTTTGGGCTTTTTCTTCAATCTACAAGAGAAGTCAAAGCGAGGCATGTGAATTAAATAGAGGCTTCCAAGTTGGAAGTATTCACAATTTTACCTCTGTACTTGAATTTGTTAGTTTTTAGTCACCATCCCAAAGCTGTTCAGCCCACACCATCTATATTGTCAGGGACCTGGAGCTGATGACTAGAGCCCTGCAGGTATGAGCTGGCCAGCTAGGCCGACAGGTACTCATTTCTGAGCAAGCCCCGTCTAGCGGCCAACCTCGTAGCCTCTCCAAGGTATGGACATAAGTAGAGCTGGTTCCCCAGTGTATCTGTGGACCCTGCAAATCGGTACTCAATACATTATGGATTTTGGAGTACCTTTTAGCGTTCACGAACCGTTGTGCGAAGCTATTGGACCAAACACACATCAACTAATCTTTGAGACTATCGGACATCAAATTTATAATACCTTTTGAGTACTCGAACAGTTGGATTTTACGATGTGCTAACCGAATTCTTTGTCGATTACCTGAAACTCAAATTCACGCCAATGGTTCAGGAGTCTGGTGAAAAAAAAAAGAAAAATAAGGCCATCACATCTCCTCCACGTCGCTAGCAGGGAAAGCTTCGACGCTAAGCTCTTCTGGCTCTTCAATATCCGAGTTCTCACCCTTGTAGGTCGCGTAGCTTGATGCAGTTTGGTAATAATACAAGACGTTTTCATCAATATCATCATCACCATCATCCAATTGTGGAGGCGTATCCACTAACACACCATACACCTCGCCGCTCTCTTTTTCTGTTTCGTCTTCTTGTGAAGCCCTGGTTGAAGCCTTGTGGATCTTATACGTCCCGTACACGTGCGGAGGCTCAAATCCTTTTCCAAATCCAATCAGAGGCTTGCTGATGTCCTCCAACTCCAACAGCTCCAAGCTGCTGATATCGGGAGTGAGACTAGCTGCAATAGTCTGCCTAGCAGTCAAAAGTGCTGCGGCTAAAACCACTAATCTTGTCTTCATTTTGTAATTTTTTTTTTGGGGACCTCAACAATGTGAAAAGGGAGGAGTCGGAATCCTTTTAAACTTTTTCAGGCAAGGGCGAGAACTCGCTCGTCTGGCTCAATTCTCATGAAATTACACTCGAATGCCGCAAACGGCGTCTCAAAATTGAATCCCGTTTCAAAACCTGAAGAAGATGGCACGAGACATTGTTTTGAGCAAAGACCATATACTCATGTTGGTTGTTTTGAACAGAATATTATTTCCATGCTCATGATATGCCATGGCATATATTTTGAGTGATCATCTAGGTGTTTGACACGTAGAATTTAGAGCCGCATTTTCGAAGTGACACTAAAATAAACGTCAAGATTTTCTTCGCTAGACGAGACATGTTCCACAGTGTTCGACGGTCGCTTGGCTCTAATCCACTCAAATTGTGCCGCAGTTCGACGAAATGCACCAGTGCTCGTTTCAATTATCGAATAATGGCATTCGGAATCTCAGCTATGAAGTCTGGGCCGCAAACTCTCACTGAAACTCGAAAGATGCTTGTGCATGCAAGTTGGCCACATTCCTTCAGAGGAAAGCTTACTTACTCTCAGAGAAGGATACGGTAAACAAAGCCTATCCTGCCTCTGTGATAATTTAGATCTCTCGATTTTTTTTTCCCTGATGTTCTTTATTTCATCATCTTTTCTTTTCCTTCTTTTGGGCCTGAAGCCTGGAAGCGATGAAATCAAGGCAATTTCCAAGCTTAGGGACTGGCTCGCAGGTATTCCGTTCCTCTCCCTCCACATCATTTCGATGAATTATCTTCGATCCCCCAGGTTCTCAAAGTACGATCCCAGCCACAACTTACAATTTCTTGCCCATCGCTTCTTATGTCACAGCTCAGAATGCGGTCGGTGTGTCCTAAAAAAGTCTTGATCTTTACCCAATTGTCAGCAGACCACACCTTCATTGTGTTGTCATAGGAGCTTGTGACGAGGCACGTACCCGAAATCGGTAGCGCTTCCGGACTGGCGTCATTTTCGTCAGTTACGGGAGCGGAAAGTCCGCTTGGTGTTTCCGAATCGCCTTGCAAAAAGCGCACGTCGCTGACAATTCTTGTATGAGCCGGAATTGAAAAAAGCTCGGCCCCACGGCCCTTTCTCAAGTCCCAAATTTTCACAGAATTGTCGCCACTTCCAGTGGCCACATGGTATCCGTTTGGAGAGAAATCCATACTGTAGATGGCTTTCACGTGGCTTTCAAACGAGGCGATGTTTCGTCCACTGCGCAAGTCCCATAGAAGGCCTATGGCATCGAGACCACCCGTGGCAAGAAGTCCGCCATCGGGGTGGAATGCCAACAGGTATACTTCTTTTGAGTGGCCCTCCTGTTCGAGTAACTCTTGCTCCGGGCGAGCCACGTCCCATAATTTCCATGTCTGATCGTAAGAGGTCGTAGCAAAAAGCGCTCCTTCAGGATGAAATGCCATTTGAGCGATACGCTTGGAATGCGCATCTGCATTTGATGCAGTCGGGGACAATTCAACTGGACCTTGGTCCGTAGACGCTGCCGCCGTATCCCATAAGTTGACTTTTCCCTCTGCACCTCCAGAGACGAGCAAATGTTCGTTTTTCGGGTTCCACGCAAGCGTAGCCATCTCCGAATGATATCCTGGCGCCAGACGGTGCGTCTCGCGATAAAAGCCCGTGGCATCCTTCATGAAAATGCCAAAAGTGCCCTCCCAGGAACTGCACGCGACTTGTGCTTGCGTGCTGTTATAGCGTACCCGGCTGAGCATGCGCTGATTGCCCCGCATGGTATAAGCACCAAAAAGTTCATAGCGGCCGAGCGTGGTGGCGATCTGGCGGCGATGCTTGAGCATTTTTGTGAAGTTAAGTGAAGATGCAAGAGCCTTTTGAAGAGATACTCGGTGATGGGCCTTTTTGATCGATTGTTCGAGTATGCCCTTGCGAACTCTGAAAAGCTCCGGCCTCCCGGGCGTATAAAACTCCTCATCACTTTCTTCGGAGCTTTCAACATCCCCTGAGTCAGTTTGTGTGTTGTTTTGCTCTTTCAAGAGGGCCTCAAGCCGTGCTCTTCGCTCTCGGTTGCCTTCTCCCGATAAAGCCACGGGCTGATTCAATTTCCGAAGTTCCACGCGAACATCCACGTCATTTATTGGTAGACTCTCATTTCCTTTCACGGATTCTGTATTGTCTTGGACCCGCGGATCATTAATCACGGGTGCAAACTTGAATGACATGAGGAGCTGGATGCTGAATTAGTATTGAGGACCGCGCAGAGCCTTATGACGATCGCGACGTGGGCCCTAGAAGTCGGGTCCGCGTAGGGCCAAAGAAACCAAAATCAAAATCCCACGCGAAAATTCAAATTAGGCCGAGTCTCGGCAGAATGGGGCCACACAAAGATTTCACTGGCCCAGGCCCTAGGAGCTCATATCCCGAAAATTTGAAATAAGCGTTTTTTTTTCGAAAACCCAAGGCCGATGAACGAAATCTCTTTGGTGAATTTCTTTCATGACTAACCATAAAATAGTGTATCATAAGATAGTGTATCATGACATTTTTTAGATTCATTGGAGCGGGCCTTGACAGTCTGTGTCTGAACAGTGAGCGAGCGATAGTAGTAAACCTCAGGCCACGGAACTGAGTCAGATCGAGATCGCACCAGAAACCGAACAAAAAAATATTTCAACTTAGTGGTTTCCTTGAGCAGTATACTCCTAGGTGGCATCTTACCAAAAAAAAAAAGCTTCTTCTCTATGTATCTAATCTGGTCATATCTGATTGAGATAGAGAAAAATATCATTCACTCGAATACTCTAGGTCTCGACAACCAATTCAGACTTCCTCGATTTGGTGTTCTCTTTTCTCGCACGACACTACAACTTGCGCTTCGAGGTTTGGGGCATCACTCCAGAAAAGTCAAACTTTGTGCTATGAAGCTCTTTAGTCGAGGATTAGTAGCGTTATTGGAGAGCTAACTCGGTGGCTCTATACTTTGGCCGATTTAATCACTCTGTCGATAGAGCTTCATACTTTAGTGTTACCCTTTCGAAGGCCCCAATACCAAGCAAAAACAAGCGCCAAAAGACCCTGTAAAAACTGGCCTAACGATAGGTTCTCAAACGATATGCGAATCTGTGTACGACATTGTAACCAAATACTCCTAATTTGGTAACTTATCGCTGAGAGCTGGCATAGCTCGATTCGAAAAAACTCTCTCACTATTTCCAACTTACATGTCAGTCAATTTCAATTTCGTGTGTATTTTCAGTCTCATATCATTTATTAGGGGTCACATAATCGGCGAATTTATGATTTGTGTCTCACTGAGACTGCTCGAGCTCGAGTAGAGCCTTAGCGGGGCCACTAAAGCAAGAAGAGCTGACTTTATCGTCTGCGGTCCCAAGGCCATTGTGAAACTTGCATCCGCTGGACTTCAGCGAGAGGCTGAAATTCAGACAAACAGGAATGTTTCATATATGCGCCGTTTTGTGTTCCTTGGCAGCTATTCAACCTTGAAACACCACTATCGAACGATTTCACATCTGCTCTGGAAGTCCCGAAATGTATTGTAAACAGGTCTCCCTTCTGTTTTCCCACTACTTGTGGCTCTCGCACTTTTTTCTTTGAATGTTTTGAGAAGTCCACCGAGTTTGAATTTCAACTTAAATTTTCGATACCGCATCGATTGATTCAGGCCTGAAAAATGACGTTCGAGGTTAAGATCCCTCAAAAACTCGAGATCTTGGCAAAGTTTCACCTCCTCAGTAAGCGCATTTTCGGAAATATGAAGATTTGCACCACGTAGTTTTTCATGCAAATATTTGCTTATGAGTTTCACTTTCTCGTCCCTCGCCATTTCCTTTGCCTCTTTGCAAATCGCAACTACAGATCGACAGGATGATTCAAGGCTGACACCTTGATGGAAAAAACTCTGGAATCTCTGAAGACTTAATTCTTTGAGAAATTCTACATCAAGCGACTCCTCACAAGCCTTGCCACCAAAGTTATGTGTCCTATTGAGGATCTGCTCCATGTTATTCCAATGAACAGCGTGATCGTTTTCCGAGCCTTGCCCTCCAGATCCATTAACAGGCTGAAGGTTTGAGAAAAGATTTGTCGTCACTGCGTCCTCGCCTGCGGGCTCTTCCGCTTTCTCGATCAAACTTAGTTTGAGCCTCTCAAAGTGTGACTCGGTGAAATCGCTTACTCTTCGGTCCAAATCATCGAGGAACTCCTCAATCTGCTCCACTATATAGCCACAACTATGTTCGGCTGTGGGAATGGTTATGTGAATTCCAAAAGTCTTTTTGAACATCCTCATACCTGTGGACACACCGTATGCCAAGTTTCTTTTCATGCGCAAGTCCTCAAAGGCGTGCGCAGAGACTACCAGCTCCACTAATTTGGCCATAGCATACGAGCGAAGATCACTTCTTTCTCCCATTTGGATGTAGTAAAACACCACGGCAACAGGGTCGCCAGGTGGCCCTTTCAAATTGAGTATGCTACTTTCACCACTCGGAATTGAGTAACTGGAATCAGGATGGATCTTTCGTTTAAGCCACGTTGCTTGGGAAAATGACTCACTTTTCCTGGCTAAATCTATAAGTAGATCTTCTGAACAGTCTCCTGACACGAGAGCAGAGATGTATGTATGCGATTGAAGCGCTTGGTTCCCAATTTCTTTCACAAAGTTGATATCAATGATTTCCAAAGCCTCGATTCTTTGTGTGGGTGAAATAAGCCCAACATCAAAAAGCATGCTTGCCATGACAAACACGAGTTTTACGCCCGATAAATTCTCGTACTCCTCGTAAGTTCGCCGAAGAAGAACGCGTGCTCTCTTAAGCTCGCGATACGGACATTTTTCTAGAGATTCTAAACATTTAAGAAGCTCTTGAAACATAGTGTTCAAAACGTGACCAACAAGCACATTAGGGCCGTCAGCAGATAACATGATTGACGGCTCGCCATTCACATTGACAAAAACACCCCAGGAACAGCCGAGTGACTCGAGGTTGTATAGATCATACTGCACCCTCTCGCCTACGATCGCGGCAATGATCTCTAATGCAACAAGTGTTTTCGCAGAAGCTTCCAACAGATTGAATTTGATGTGACAGGTCATCTCGATATCCTTATTTCGTTTAACTTTGTGTGTCCAAATTTGCAAGTTGTCCTCACTGCACCAGGGAAGAGGAATATCTTCGGACGGCTTCACATCACGATGTCTTGCAGACATATGCTGAGGCTCGGACTTTAATAAAGCTGTGACTTCCTTGTGCAAATTTCCAATGGGTCGGGGAATTTTGAGCTGAGGCGCAGATTCCGATGACAAATATGAGAACTCGTATCTCAATTTTGTGTATTCGAACCCGAAATATTCTTCTCTGGTGATTGTTGGGATAGTCTGCGTGAACAGGTATAAAGGTGTGAACACCGTGTCTGTTATCTGCAAAAGTAGTCTGTCACTGCACAACACATCTCTTATTGTGTGCTTCAATAATTTAGAAGTGATACCAGTATCAAACACGTAGCCTCTCACGGTACTTTCGAGGCTCTCTGTGTGACACTGAAGATATTCCGAATAGGCAACAATTTCGTCAAGCAGTGAGACTGAAGTCTTTTCGAATTTGAATTGAAGCTGCTCCATAACCTGGTATTCCTGAATAAGTAAGTTCATCTCCGTTTCTGATGCTTGAGATAGAGTCACTTCGAGAAAGGATAATACCGTACTCACGAGCGTCAAAATGCGTTTCATGCCCTGCTTGGTTGCCTCTATGTCAATAATGAGTAGACTTTGCTCTTTACAAACATCTTGGATGTGCACAGTCACGGCTTCGGCAGATTGCGATTCTTTCTTTAGATAGTGGCAAAGTGAACCCACAGACTCATTGCCTATGATATTACATAGCAATTTCTGTATGGATCTTGAGAGTGGGCCCTTGTGAGAACCCATAGAGTAGCAAAACCTTACTCGACGGCTTCCTTCTAGCCTGAGGAAACATACGTTCTCCCGCAGATAATCAAAGATTTCGGTGGAAATTTGACGCCTTCGTGGACTGAGGTGATTCGAACACTTCGCAGCTTGTTTTAAAGGTGACTTTTCTAGTGAAAAGCTGCATACTGCTAGCTTTTTCAAGTGATGAATGGTCTGCGGGCCTTTGATCACCAATGCCATGTTTTGGGGAATGAAGTTTTGGGAGTGATAAGATTCTAGACTAGATCTGAGATACCTTTTTGGCTCTCTGGTCAAAGTGTCATAATTTCCCGTGGCAAAACGGCTGAAAGGATGTTTTTTGCTCGCTATAAGCCGGAGACCATGCCACAATATTTTGTCCACATTTGAGGTGTTGAGCATCTGCTCTTCATGCACTGCCCTCGTTTCAGACTCAACCGACGCGGCATCGAACTTGAGCTTGGCAAAATATGATGCAAACATGGGAAGCAAAGAATCTAAAATGAACGTATTCTCCTTGTGTGAATCCCTCTCGTATGAAGAGACTTCGAAAGCAAATGAAGATTGGTCACTACCGGTGTATGCATTCATGGAGCCACCAGCGTTCGACACCAATTGTCGAAGCCGCCTTTGCGATCCACCCAGAACTATAAGATGTTCACACAAGTGTGCCATACCCTTGATTTCATTTGGGTCATTAAACGAGCCGCAACCTACAGTCATCGAAACTGCGACCATATGTGAGGCGCTGTCGTTGATCAAAAGACATTTGAGGCCCGAGGGAAAATGTAGCATCTCGTGCTTGCGGTGCTCATGAGAGCTCGGAACTTCCATGCATGGATCAAAAGACTCATAGTCGAGAATAGAAGCGTGCATCGTTTATTCAAGAATTGATAGTGTCTTCCAGTGGATCATCAGGAATGACCTCCGTCCATGCTCTCGCTCAAGAATGCAAAAATAAAAAAAAAAATTGGTATGTCCTCACTTAGAAAGTTGACAGCCTGGAGTAGACTCAAAAGCAGGTCAAATGCAAATTTTCGGCTAATCGAACGTGCGTATATGCCGAAGATGTAGGTTCTGCCCGTGAGACAAAATGTCCCATCTTGGACATGGGTGCAAATTAGCATGCGAGACTCTTGCCTAATCTGAACGCGACAATGCAAGCATGCGTGAAACCGTGTTTCACTCTACGCCTCCAGGCTCCCACGAGTAAAAGGATGGCGTAAGATTGAACTCGACGTTGTAGATAGAGAAGCAGATATATGTGGGGAGAATCATCGCAAGAGATTCGAGATGGCATCGGAGATTATACTGATAACAAAACAGATCTCCCGAGCTGATGGGTTCTTTGCAAATGTGCTACATTCGGAATCAAGCCGGCTTACTTGGTGATCTGCACACAGCTCAGAAAAAGACCTTTACAATCACATAACGACTCCGTTCAACTAATCTAAGTTGAACGATGTATATTTGCAACTTGTGCTAGGAAGTTGCGCTCTTGGCAAGCGCTTCGAGACATGTGTAATTGACAGGTTCTGGAAGCCTCAGAGACATTAGTCGTGTAAACACGAGGGGAAAATACATCAAGAGACCTCATTTAGATGGATTATTTAGCTCTTTTTTGACAATGCGTGAGAATGTCGAAATCCTATCAGCCCAAAATCTTCGTTCTCTGAAACGGCCGGATGTTTCTCGAAGTTTCCCGAAGAATACCTTGACACGTTATCGCTTATCACGTGACCCTTGAATGCAAGCTCTGGTGTGCGGTGTTTCTTATCCGCTTACAGGTTGAGCCAGCTGCAGCCTGCATCGCTTCCACATACTCGAACGCTTCAGCATCGAGCTGTCCGCTAAAGAGTATGAAGAAAAAACACAAATCTGTCTCAGTAAAAAACGTGATCAAAACTCCGCAAATACTGAAACCAGGCCTCTGGTCAAGAACATCTCGAAAGCAGCTCTTGGTAATATTTTGGTCTGCATACAGTAAAAAAAAAAACAAAAGAAACGGGCCCCGCGAGAACAGTAGGCCTTTAGGGCATAGAAAGGCGCAGTATGCACTCCGTGTATCATGCGCAGGCAATTTCCCCCACGGCCTATCGGTAATAGATATCGGGACTTTCTTATTTGACCCGACTAAATTCATACCCACGTTCTCTGAGCATACCAAATTCTTTAAACTCTCAACCACTTCTCTCTACATATCTTTCGAGACACAACAGAACACTCAAAGGATATACACACACTCTCCGACTAGCCTGGCTTCAACCCCAACCTCGAGCCACACTAGTTCAAGACCAATACTGCCCACGTTGTAGAGCAGAAATCCCCACCAAAGACCTTGCAAAATCGATTATAAGGACAAGCCATGGCGAACCCGTACGCCTTTAACGGTGGCTACCACCAATACTCGCCCCCGCAAACGGAGGACCAAATGAACACCTCGCCTCTTTTCCAGAACATGCCTCTTGGACAAGGAAACAATGGCACACTATTATCGTCGCTGTCATCGTCCACTGCGTCGTCAGTCACGTCAAGCTATCTGTTGCATAATCCGCGTTTGCGCTACTATTTGTCGAAGCTGTTTGACGTTGAAGACGACCTCGAATTCTGCCCTGAAATTCCTGACTTCGCAAGCACAAGCCCCACCACCAAGAAGTTCAATCCATACACAGCCTCGGTATTTTCTCCATCAGGCATACTCGCCGAGCCTACCCTGCTGCAGCTGACAAGCCAACAGGGCACTCGTGTGCATACCCCACGAGCCAAAAAAGTCATTGAAATTGTGAATCCGCACACGAAAGTCAGAGTCGGATCGCCGGCTTTTGCAAAATAGGTATGAAGCTGGCAGCATGTCTGAGAAAGGCAATGCTTTTTTCGTTGATCGAGTTGTATTTTAGTGGTATTAGTTTATGTTTTATAAGAGCCCGGCTTTGCTGTGCAAGGCTGGTGGCCATTTTTTAATACATGTATTCTGTAAGGTCTGATAGTAGTGCAAGCGAGGAATGCAGTAAGAGGTGGAGTTAAGGATGAACAAGAGAATTATTTTATCGGAGGCACTACCATGAAACGACGATCAAAGAGAACTTATCACTAGAGCAATAATCCCTTCGGAGAAATAACGACCCCGAAAATGAAAATCAATGTTTATATATACGAGGCCCCAGTCTAAAGGAGCTCAATTTGAATGACATAGCCCTAGTTCTAGGGCTGAGGCTGCGCATTGTTGCCATGCTAGGAGCTTGTGGGGATTGCTGCCGTGGTGTACTGGTGTTGGGCTCGCCAGCTCAATGTCGTTCCAAAGTTATTTTGATGGCAAAATTATTCATTTGCTGACTTTTTTTGTCCATGATGCTTTTCTTTTCTGGTGACTCTTCTCTTAGGTAGTGAGGAACGAAAGTTTACAAAGCAGCTTGTAATTTGGGACTGAGTTGTTCCGACCGTCTCGAATACAACCGGCTTCTCGCTTTTGATCGAGCGCAACCAAGTAACTTACAGTGTCAATTCCTCACCACACTGTCTGGTCTCTCAAGCAAATTTGCTGTGAGATTTTGTGAGCTTCAAACGTGTATTTCTCTTCGACACTTGGAGAGTGAGTATAGTTCTTTGAGGGCACTGTCAATGACAGACATTCCCTTATTCGCTAAAATGTCAAGTTTCGCGACTTCAGGAGCACCGATCTTTCTGAGCGAACCTCTGAAAGGCTCGAACTCGCCCAATTATAATGAAAAGGACAATAGTTTTGACATGAAACCAACATCTTGCTCTTCTTTTGAAATCCAATTGAGTATAAGCATTGTAAGACAAAAATCCCATTTTTGCAGGCGTGAAATAGAAAGCTGTTTAATGAGTCACAGTCGTGAAAGTTTAAATTAATTTATTTTTGTGCATCTTTCTGTGAAAGTGAACAAATTTACTTCTTCCCCCCTCTCACATCAAAATGAAACTATGCAGATAGAGATCTATGGACCGTGAACAAGCCGATTTTTTTTTAAAAAAAAGAGACAACAATATAAGGAAAATTTATGTGATTATTTTTGCTTTCGTAAGATCGTTTCTATCGGGCTCAAGCGGGGAAATGAGCCTGATTGATGGAGCATCGGTCTGTAACATATAAAAATTGATATAACAGTTCGAGGTAAAGCCAAACTTAACCAGATTCCAGATCAGTATCAAAGTGACACACGTAAATATGGGCCTTTTGTTCAACTTTGCAATGCAAGTGCTTGACCATAAGCAAATACCTTCGGCAATCTAGATCAAGCATTTCGCGGCCTCTTCTCCCTTCTTTAAAAAGTCAGGAAGTAGCTTCGAACTTAGCCCGGTTTTGAAATTCATTAACTTATCGCAGAGACCTGGTTTCAAAAACATGTTGTCCAGAAGTATTCTATAGACTAAGGTGTTTGAGCCAAATCCAGTAAACTTTGCCGCTCCAGTTGATCCAGTTCAATAGACACTCGCGCCGGTGATGAAAATCTGTCGCGATATCGGCTGCACCATCCCAATCGGGAAGGTTGATGAACCTTATCGTTAGCAGTATAACCTAATTGATAAAAAAAACTCGCGAAATGACCTCAGAGTTTCCTACAAAAGAGTGTTTTCAGCCAGCTATTATTACTCCAAAGTATCAAACCAGAAGCTTGAGAAGAAAAAGATTCATTCTTTCGACTCTGCCACTGATGACGCGATCAGGTTAGCCAAATTGGCTAAGGGTGCTTACCCAGCATCCGCAAAAGTCCACTTTGTTCAAATCGATCTTTTAGATCCTTCGTAAAAAGATATGCTCAGTTTTGGAAGCCGGAAAAAAAAAAAAAAAAAGAAAGATATGGAGGCCAGCTCCCCCAGATATCCAGGATCTACTGAGGTGACTACTATACCCACACATTAACTTTCAACAAGGCACTTAATAACGTTTTCGTTGGTCACATTGTCACCAAGACAGAATTGCCCCATGGAGCGGTCGGGCCTTTCTTGCCTGAAGATGTGATAGACCGGGAGAAAACTTGTAATAGCCATCCTATTATCTTTGCCGAAGTGGAGAAATTGAACTCGCCCATCGGCTTAAGCATTAGAACAACCCTTGAATTTACGCGTCCGACGATGCAAACGAGAAACGGCCTGTGAACCAAATTTTTAATGTACGTCTTAGCCAAGGATGATCAGACTGAATCGCGTCATTATTCTTTGCCTTTGAAATTTTTTCCAGGCTTAAACCAAAAGCTTTGTAAAAATGGACCTGGAGGCTTCGACGAGACCACCACCCCGACATTCCCTTGGCAACAAGTTCCAGGCATTGAGTATCAGCCTGAATTGAATGGCCAAAGCATTATGAGAGTTCCTAAGCCATTGTTGATTCGGCAGCTTGAGGGGGCCTTATTTACCACAGAGAGTTCGAAAGTCAAATAGCTGGGAATTTCGTGTTGCCACCACGGCCAGAGAGGGTGTTGCGATCTTTGATGGTTGGTTCAAGGGCAAACAAGTCTTTCACAGAATTTTTTTATCTGAAAAGACCGTACCGTATGGTGATTCAAGAGCTCCTTACCACAGAAAGCCGGCTCTTTAACTCGGGGATTGAGGGCTTGGTATAAACGCCAATCCATTACGTCTTGGATGCGATTGTCTCGGCACAATTAAGTACGTTGATGGGAGACTCATAAACTCTTCGAGAGGGCCAAGAAATAATCCCTAACTCCGTATGCATGCACGACTAGGATGCTAGTTATTTATAAAAACACCTCAATTAGCGAACCGAGAATGCTGTTGTGGCCAGAAAGCGTGAGTTCTTTGAGCAGACCATCGCTACCGTCGCCAACTACAAGTATATGTTGAACTTTAAGTTCATTAACGATGGTATAGTTGATATCGAGACCAGAGCCACTGGTATCTGATTCACTATGCCTATCGACGAGAACGTCACGGTTCCATGGGGCACAGTTGTTGGGCCAAACGTGATGGCCGCATACCATCAGCATATTTTGTCCTTCAGAATTGACCCGGCTGTGGACGGTCACAAGAACTCGGTCTTGTATGAAGATACGGAGAAGATACCGCTCTCGAAGTTGAATCCATACAGTATTGGGTTTGTGACCAAAAAGACATTTGTGGACCAAGCCGGATACGTTGAACAATCTCCATTCACGAACAGAACCTACAAGATCGTGAATGAGAATAAGATCAATCCTGTAAGCAAGGGTCCTGTTGGATATAAGATCATGATGCTAGCCAAGCAAAGGCTCTTGGCTGATGCGACCTCTTTTGAAAGTAAGAGGGCACAGTTCGCGACACAGCAGCTGTGAGTTACCAAGTACCATGGCGATCAGCTTTTTGCAGCTGGTGAGTTTACCAAACTGTCGCAAGCTGATACTGAGCTTGGCGAATGGGTCAAGGCTAAAGAGCCTGTAAGAGCTGACGACATCGTTGTTTGGGCCACGTTGGGCTTCACTCATTCCAAGAGTGGAAGGCTTCTCAGTGATGCCGGTCGAGGCGCACAACATCTATCTTGTACCAGCCATTTTCTTTGACAGAATCCCAGGTTTAGGCCTTGCCCAGTCTTTTCTTTCCTTCAACAAGTCGGTATTGACCGAGTCAGAAATCTCGAGTAGTATTAGTACTTCTCCATGCTGCAAATCCAATTTGTGATCCCTCAATTTCTTCTGTTATTTATTATTTTTATCAGCTTTTATTATGCACTTTTTGTTCTGAAGTTTTGACAACAAACGATAATCTCGTTTGCCAAGGCAAAATTGAGCATAAGAAAAACTCATTTCACGCCCCATTCAGCTAATTCCATTTTTGTTACTTGTGATTCTGGAAATGGAAGCCACAAGAGACTCTTGAATTGAACTTCGATTTGTATGTGTGACTTTTCTATCACTTTAAGCACTTGAGAAAGTGATCGAGAATACGACAGTACCAACAGAAAGTTGAATATTTGAGACTATTACATAACCCAAAAAGTGTCTAGATCGTGCATCAAGCCCGGACGGGAGGCAAGTTTCAAACAACAAGTTTTAGAAAACTTCCAAGAGCGAGAACGAGAAACGGAATTCTGGGTACGGTCACCGCATTCTATTTCAAAGTGATCGATACCTTTTAATCTTGAAAATGAATCAAGGGCAAAAAGGAAAAAAGGGGGGTTTTTTTTTTTCTTTCAGCGGCTAATGTACTCGAGCGAGTTGACACTTCACGCGCCAGGGGTGGCTGCAAAAATATCAAACGTGGTTGTCAAGTACTTATTTTCCAAAACAGAACACAAGATTTTTTTGACAGGGAAGAAGAATTGTTCCATGATGTTTTGCGACATCTCAAGGTTAGCACAATTAATTTTCCACCTCGATCAAGCAAAAAAAAAAAAAACACATCAATGGATCGAAAATCATGTACAGTGAGCCAAAAATAGTCTACGCTCAAGAGGTGCTCTACTCTTGTGAAATAACATCTACCTTCAGTAAAATAAATCGAGGCGGATGAGACCTCATGGAAACACACAGTTTGCAAAGTTAGGCTAATTCGGATGCTTTTAAGTCAATCAATGGGGCATTACTAGCTGATGGTGCAGCAGAGTAACTGAATCAAACACTTAAAACTTTATCGGATCAGCAAACATTCAGATTTTGGGAAGGGTAGATCTGAGATTATCGACCCGGCTGGATCGGGAAGAGCCCTTATAAACTTAGCGTTTAGCCTCGAGAATGAGAGCTGGCAGTGAACGACATTTTCGGGCTTTTTGGGAAGTGCTCAAGAGATGTGTCACCTGAAGGTAAGGCTTCTAGCACAGTCGCACTGAGAAGGAATGTCTTTTTTTGGGATATGCGAATTGCGTTGAAAAAACGCCGAAGTAGAGTTTTCTCTTCTCAGGATCTCCTCCTGAGCTCGAAGTGCTAAAAGGCACGTAGAAAACACATATGAGGCACCTCATTTCCTGTCAATACGATTGATCATCATCAAAGAAAGATTACATGGCTGAAACTCTGTTATCACAATGAAATGAGCCCGGGCTACATCAACCTTGACTGGCCGCTGTAATATAAATTCCGAAATTCCTTTAAGCCCTCGAGCGCGCGGAACCGGCTCTCATTTCCTGATTGATTGATACATCGTGCAGTACGATATCGGATAATGCGAATGCCTTGAGCCACGTCTGCGATGCGAGAATTGTATGCCAGACTTCAAGCTATCCGCCATTGAGTCCATCGCGATAGCGCTTCGACCATCCCAAATAGGAAGTTCGATGCTGGAGGGGTACAGTTTGTCACTTGGTAAAACGCCCAGCATATATAAATGCCCGTCGCCTGGCCCTGCTTCAGAAGCATTTTTTTTCCATCATAATTTCCCGAAGTATCATCAGATATTAAGAAAATTATAATTTACAATGGCTATCCACCCTTTCGACTCTGCCACTGATGGCGAAATCAGATTGGCCTCTAAATTGGTCAAGGATGCTTACCCAGCATCTGCCAATGTTCACTTCGTTCAAATTGACAGATTGGACCCACCAAAAAAAGATATGATTAAATATTTGGAAGCCGAAAGAAACGGAGGCCCTCTTCCTCAGGTCTCGAGAATCTACTACTGTTACTATTACACCAACACATTGACTTTCAACAAGGCACTTGTCAACGTCTCTGTTGGCCACATTGTCACCAAGACAGAATTGCCCCACGGAACCGTGGGTCCGCTTTTACCTGAAGACGTTGCCAAATGCGAAGAAATATGTAACAGCCACCCAGCTGTATTGGCGGAAATTGAGAAGTTGAAGTTGCCAAAGGGCTACAGCGTTAGAAACGACCCATGGATGTACGCCACAGACGACGTCAACGAGAAAAGACCCTTGATGCAATTCTACATGTATGTTTTGGCAAATGACGGCCATTTGGAGTCTAACCATTACTCTTTGCCATTGAAATTCTCTCCAGTTTTCGAGGCTCAAACAAACAAATTTATCAGAATTGACTACTTGCCTGGGGGCTTTGACGAGACCACTACCCCAACACTCCCTTGGCAACAGGTTCCGGGCGTGGAATACCATCCCGAGTTGAATGGTGAAAAGTTTTTGAGAGAGCCTAAACCATTGTTGGTACAACAGCCCGAGGGTGCCTCATTCACCACTGAAGGATCGAAGGTCAAATGGCTCGGATGGGAATTTCGTGTCGCCACCACGGCCAGAGAGGGTGTTGCTATCTTCGATGGTTGGTTCAAGGGCAGACAAGTCTTTTACAGAATCTCATTATCTGAAATGACTGTTCCATACGGTGACCCCAGAGCACCATACCACAGAAAGCAGGCTTTCGACTTGGGTGACTGTGGATTTGGTATCACAGCAAACTCCTTGAAGCTTGGATGTGACTGTCTTGGAGCGATCAAGTACTTTGATGGTAGAACCATCAACTCCAAGGGTGAGCCACTGGTATTGGCAAACACTGTTTGCATGCACGAGCAGGATGCTGGTATATTGTATAAGCATCTCAATTACAGAACAGAGAATGCTGTTGTGGCCAGAAAGCGTGAGTTCGTTGTGCAGACCATCGCTACCGTCGCCAACTACGAGTATATTTTGAACTTCAAGTTCACTAACGATGGTATAGTCGATATCGAGACCAGAGCCACTGGTATCTTATCCACTATGCCTATCGACGAGAACGTCACGGTTCCATGGGGCACAGTTGTTGGGCCAAACGTAATGGCCGCATACCATCAGCATATTTTGTCCTTCAGAATTGACCCCGCTGTGGACGGTCACAAGAACTCGGTCTTGTATGAAGATACGGAGAAGATGCCGCTCTCGAAGTTGAATCCATACGGTATTGGGTTTGTGACCAAAAAGACATTTGTGGACCAAGCCGGATACGTTGAACAATCTCCATTTACGAACAGAACCTACAAGATCGTGAATGAGAATAAGATCAATCCTGTGAGCAAGGGTCCTGTTGGATATAAGATCATGATGCCAGCCAAGCAAATGCTTTTGGCAGATGCCGATTCCATGAATAGCAAGAGAGCTCAATATGCTACTCAGCAGCTTTGGGTCACCAAGTATCACGACCACCAACTTTTCGCTGCAGGCGAGTTTACCAACCAGTCTCAGACGGATACCGGTATTGGTGAATGGGTTAAAGCCAAAGAGCCAGTCAGAAACGATGATCTTGTTGTTTGGGCTACATTGGGTTTCACTCACATTCCAAGAGTGGAGGATTTCCCAGTGATGCCGGTCGAGACGCACAACATCCATCTTGTACCAGCCAACTTCTTCGACAGGAACCCAGGCTTGGACCTTCCACAGTCTGTTCAATCCTTCAACAAGTCGGTTTTGGTCGAGTCAGATGTCTCGAAGGGCGGTAGCGCTTCCTCGTGCTGCAAAACTAACTTGTAAGACTTTCACTTATATAAGTAGAACTTGGGATTTAGGAACAATTAAAATAATTCAGGAGGATGACTCTAGAATCGCACTGTTTATGCTACTGCTTCTTTAAAAGTGGCATTCAATGTCTATCTTTTTCTATCGTTGAAGAAAGTGCTACGTCGTGTTGAATGAAACAAAGTGTCCTTATTTATATCCCATACATTCGGCCTTATGTTTGTTCAGTTAACTAGGTTGATGTGCTTACATCCCCACGACCACTGGAAGATCGAACTTGTCACTATCAACCTCACGTAACCATCAGACAAACTTACACGCATACTTCACACTTTTGAAACTTTTTTGAACGCACACCTGAATGGTGCAAAGAAGGGAACAGTGACATGCATGTGGCCCTCGTCAGCATCCAGATAAGTTGCCTCATGGCGATAAATTACATACCCCCGCATAACGAGTAGCGTAAAACAAGCCATGATAAACGCCGTGCCGGAAAATATTGAGCAGTGTAGATACTGGCCAGGCCCCACGTAGCCGGCGTCGCCTTTCTTTAAAGAAAGACCAATGATCGGTGACGCGAGAGCTGCGAATCCAACAAAGACCCATAGCATGCCAAAAGCAACACTGACTCGGCGAAGACCAAAAAGTTTGGCACATATGGGGCCGATGGTGGCGAAAACCAGGCCCATAATCGTGCCTTCGATCACACAGAAGACGAGTACCATGGAAAAATTTCTAACAGGGATCCAGAGTCCAAAAACAAACAAAGATGCCATGAAGTAAGCTCCGCAAGCCACGGTGATTGGCCCAAACTTGTCAGAAGCACTTCCAACTAATGGTCTCCCAAGAATGGAACCGACTTGCACCATCGCCGATGCAATCGATCCTTGGTAGGCCGTATAACCCAAAGAGGTGGTGTAATTAGCCATGCTAAACAAAACCACGACATAGCCCAAAAGACAGAACATCACATAGAAGATGGCGATGTAATAGCCTGCGCTCCTGGCGATCTCAGAGTCGAAAAGAGCAAATTTGACTTCCATCCTAGTGCGTATAAGCGCGATCGAGATCCAGCACATGCCAAAGCAAAGAAGGGCTTGGGCTCTCAATGCCCAGGAGACACTCAGGACCTGAATTACTTTCTGCATCGCAAGATTGTACATTATGCCGCCACAGCCAGCACCGCCAACAGAAAGAGCCGTGGCAAAGGCTCTTTTTTTCTTGAACCATTGAGGCAAGATCGACATTCCTGGTATGGACATGAAAGCCAATCCAAAAGAGTGGAGCAAGCCTTGGGTCAAATACAAGTGCCAGAGTTTTGTGGCAAAGGATGCCAGCATCAAGCCTGTAAATTGGAGAAACATGCCTATGATGATTGTGGCCCGGATCCCCACCTTCCCTTGCGTCCATATCACGACTGGCGCAAAGATTAACCCGATTCCGAAAGTGATGCCGCCTATTGTCGCGTAATCTCGCTTATCAGCGCCGTCAAATCTGCCTTCGTTCAAATACGTTGAGAGGTAGACGGCAAAGCCAGTATTGGCGCCCCATGTATTGAAATTGAGCAAAAAGCACGCAAAAACGACTAGCCATCCGTAGCCGCCATCGGGAATGTCCGTGATCAGCTGAATAACCTCTTCGTCTTTTTCGTTTATGGAAGATGCTTTCTTTTGAGTCGGCTCTTGATAAACGGTCTTCTGGCGACTTTCAAAGTCGTCGATAGTACTCAAAGAGTCCGGTGGCACCTCAACTTTTTGAGCTAGTGAAGTTTTGACTGGCGCCTCTTCTCTGCATGAATCACGGCATCCCGTGGTGTCTGCATCCATATCTTTTTGAACAGCAAAGTAACAAGAGATCAATTGTAATGGTGTCTTGAAGAATCACGATAAAGAAAGACTATTTTGGGCTCTATTGGTTTAGTTTTGGCTGGCGATCAAATAAAAGTGACAAGTTGGGCTTTGGAGGAGTTAAATTAGAATAGAGTCGGCGAAGGGTTTAGCTAGAATATCTTTTCTTTTTTGAAAAAAAAAAGACTCCAGATGCTGCTTGGAAGCAAATAATCAGCTCATTTCGAAGCAAGCAATATGAGTCAAAATTCATGAAGTGTGAAATTCTCGTCCGAGTCAACTGTGCCGTCTAGTGCTATCTCATGCATATCATTATCTCGAATAAGGACTGGAGAAACTATCGAGAGAAAAAAACTTGCCCATCTGCTTGACTTTGCTGTGAATAATCCTGTTGTATTTACATTGTTCGTTCGGGCGTAACAGCTGTGAAAATCAACAAGATACTCCAAACTCCATCCCACTTTTTTAAAACCGCATGTCTTAACTCCAAAAAGTCTTTTTTTAAAAAATCCTTCTCGCCTTGATATGGTTTGGAATAATGAACAATGGTTCTGATCGATCACCTGTACCAACTGCTAAAGTGAAATAGTCTGAGTGAGTGGCGCTATTGTTCTTTAAATTTCTCATATCTCGAGCTATACTTACCCCATTGAGCGTTGCCAATTTTTTTATTTTTTTCAAATCAGCAAGTCAGTCATTGTAGGGTCTAGCAGGCTAACCGTCTCATCTATCAAATTCTCGAATCACACTATGAATCTTGATACGTGATGCCTTCTTGATATAATAAAAGTGTTTTCAGCTAAGCCAGGCCTGTCTAAGTCTATTTCTTATTGTTATTCAGTGGATACCAAAAGCGAAAAATACAAAATGTGGGATATAAAGAAAATTTGCCTACAGGCACGGGACATCGACATGAATAAGAGATTCTACGCTGGCTTCACAATGAGTGAGCTACATAATAATTTTTCTACGAAAAGACCGTGAGCGATCTTTTCATTCTAAACGATATCTCAGCCAGCTTTTTTAGCTGGCAAACTTTAGCTGCCTCCTTGGTACCAAATTTCAAGCCACTTTTTGAGCATCACGGCTTTAATCACTTTTATCTTTTTATGGAGCCAGATTTTTGTCTTGTTGGAAAAAAAGGATGACCACGATTCACTTGAAAATAAAGCTTCTCAGCCACAAAATTTAACTTTCTTCCTGAGACGTTCCACCCTTGTACACTAATGAAGACATTCAAGAAACTGTATCTGCGAGGTTTTGTCCAAAAAACAGTTGCTCAACCTTCCAGACTTGGGTACATTCATACTGTCTAGTATTGTAATGAGCGTAATCTTATGAAACAGTTGTGGTTTCGGTAATTTTAGCTTTTGTCAAGACTATATGATCGTGCAAATTCAAGCACGCACACGAATGCGCTGTTACCTCCTTTTAATCTTTTAAAAGTCATAAGAAAACTCGGTGATCGCCATACACTTTCAGGCCATGTTTTAGGATTGTGCCATGTTTTCGCAACATAAATTTCTCTTAGCTCTCAAATTTTAATATGGATAGTTCACCTTGTAGGTCACACGTTAAAGCCATCATTCGTCTCACTTTAGCGTCTGGCTATTTTTGTCATAAAGATAAAACAGTTCTTTTGTATTTTTCTAGATGTTCTTGTCTATTCGTTTTACCCCGGACGTTCACCCGAGGCGGGGAGGTTTTGAAAAAAGTAATGAAGGACGTCTCGCTTCGGCTCATGGCTCATTGTCTCGGTGGCATTGTGCTGCTTCGTTAATAATACCCGCAATCAAATAAAGATCTTTCTTGGTTTTTGCAAGATTTTAGATGTGGGTGTGTGTGGGGCAAGGGAGTCAAGCCTGTTGATCAGTGAGGGAAATTTGTTTTCCGAAAAATGGAGCCTAACTGAGACCTTTGGACTTGCCGAGAGAGCACTTTCAGTTCTTTTTTGTCTTAACCATCTGATTAAAGGACTAAAACTATAACAACATTATATAAAAAACCTCTAACCAGCTCCCAAGAAACGTGCCTAGTGTCGAACTCGGGTCACCTCACGCCGTCACCACGGCAAAAGCAACCCCTCTTGGCACGCCCATGCTGGAGCGTAGAAAATTTGTCATCGACCCGCTGGGTGCGTCTCGCCTAAAGCCGCTTCAAATCTCGTGTTTCGAGGCGTGCTAAGGAAGCCGCATCCTTCGATTCCCTCATTAAATGAGTGTAGATTATGTAGACGGTGGATATACACCAACCGAGTCTGGTTCCAGACGACTTTGAGGCGACGAGAGGCGCGAGGAAAAGGTTAAGGCTCCCGCCGGGTACCACCAGGGTAGCCCTGACTCCCCTAGTTAGTGTTTAAGATAAAAGGGGAGCGGCTTCCGCTCCTTGCCTCTGAGGGGACAACCTTTTGATACACAAAAGATAGACGTAAACTGATAACCCCTAGGTCAGCTGAACTATCTTTAATTAGTCTTACTACGTATTGAACGATCCTAATCACCAACGACCAACGTCTCCTACTTTCGTAAAACCCCATCCGTGGACCAGTTATACGACATTCAAAATTTTCAAGTTGTCTTGAGACATGCTGTTAGACGCTAACATTTCTCTGAGATTCATGGGATTGGCGAAGTCAAGCTTCTGCCACCAGGATTTGGAGGTCTCGCACCTTTTGTTTTTTAAAGAAACAATATGCATTACAGGAAGCCTTTATTTAGCCGTTTTTAGGCGTTTTAAATGTGAAGTAGGAAGTCGTGTCCCTGTGACACCGAGTTTTTGCGTACACAAATAGCATCGGAATGGCCCTTTCGTGCTGAAAACCAAACCCGGGACTTAAAAAAAGAGAAATGTCTCCTACAATAAAGTTTTGTTTCAAAAATACCAACAAATCTTGAGATACGAGAAGATCAGCTTGAAAAACTATTTGTAGCTTCCTATAAATGCAGTAGGTTTTTTATTACAAATCGTCCGTGATAGTTTAGTGGTTAGAATCCCCGCTTGTCGCGCGGGGGACCAGGGTTCAATTCCCTGTCGCGGAGCTTTTTGCATCCTATCTACTTGAAAAGCTTGCTGGTATCATTTCTCTTCTTGCCTCGCCCAAGTGGCGCGTCAATTTTTTTACTCAAACTTTTCTCCATTTTGGAAATAATTTTTGGTCTGGTGCGACTCAACACATCACGTGGTTTCACATGTACAAATATGATCGAAAAAAGAAAAGTTGAGAAATGGAATCAGGTCGGATTTTTTTGCTCGATCGGGTATTCTCCCCATTGATTGAGCAATATCACGTAGATGGCATGTAGATGGCAGAAAAAAAGGGAAAGATGGGGATTCAAATTCAATGAAGAAGGCGGTCTCTTTTTTGAACAACATTACTTAATAAAAGCCCTTGAGCAATATGTCACTTCACTATGTTGAAGATGCCTATGTTCGAATAATCGGTCAAGAGAAAAAAAAGCTCTAAGATCTCGTGTTCGCACAACATACTCCTTTGTGGTTTGATATCCTGTTACCCCAATTTTTTTTATCTGACTCGGAGTCAAAAACTTGCATGCGACAGTGGAAATTCGTTCTTTTCTGTATTTGCCTCTTGCATTGAGAGTTCTGAGAAAACGTTCAATTGCTTGCATATGACACCATATTCAGCATTCGAGGAGCTGTGGTAGTTTTCTTAATTTACCTCTTTCTAGGTTAGAAAACTGACCAGGGAACCGGGCAGACAACTTCGTGCGGACGATGACAGGCATGAGTAATGGCATACGAACCGAGTCCGCTTCTAGGCAGCATTCTCAAAGCAGGTTTGCAACTGACAAGAAAGAGCGTGCTTCATTTCTAAGAAAATAGGTCTGAGGTACCTGATTAGCGACCTTTTTTTTTCGTCTCTCACTCGGCTCTTGGCTAACAAAACCTAAATAAATAGAAAAGCCTATACTAGGTTCTTGAAGAAAAAAAGTTCTCATTATCAGTTAAGATTCAATGTTAGATTTTCTTTACTCACGTACATACTAACTTCCATTTGCGCAATCGATAATGCCCTCTATCAAGTTATATGAGTCTTTGAGCTATGTCGCGGAGGCTTTCTGAAAATGTTTTCTAAGACCCTTAAGGATCGAAGTCCATCTAAGAACGAGGAATTGATATGATTCTAAGAAAAACTGCTTTGTAATATATATATCTGCTCATGTGGTCACAACTCTTGCCAGAAAACAAATGACTTAAGTCCTTATTGTGTTGCCTCTTCATGCACTTAGTTTTTCTCAAACTTCGATAGACTGAAATAAAAAATAGTTGAAGTTTGCGCGTGCGGCTGGCCCCTTCCTCCTAAATGTACGGGTGTTTCTCAAGACTGCCCCGCGCGCCTGCCGTTTTGGGATGAGATGTTTTTCTCTGGTGTCACTTGCAATGCTGGCGTATCTCCACTTAGCATCTAAATTCTTCCCTAAAAACCATAAAAAAAATCATTTTCACACATAATTTGGAATCCAGCATTGACTAGTGATCAAATTCGAAAAGACAATATTAGACGAGGACTATTATAGACGAGGATCACATCTCATAATGAGCCAAACGGTCTCCCACAGTAAGTATCTTACTTGAATTCAGCTAACTTGCACTTATAATTCACTAGAGTCAAGCTTGACATATGGTCGAGACCTGCCATCGTATCAAGGCAGAATTCATGAGATTTCCCAAATTTCATGATATAAAGCAGCTCTTCTGAGTTTTGTTAGCCCCTGAATTACCCGCCAGGCACGTACTAACCTCCACTAGCAGTAGAAGATGAGCTCCATCTCCACGATAAGAGACACGCCCGCGGCCGATTCAGCTGGGTCAAGAGACTCGTACAGGGCCAGAACAAAAACTTGGCGACTGGGATCCGTACGCCTCCGTACGAACATTCTCTAGACGTTGAAGTGCGTGTCCAGTGCCCTTTACTGGACGACAACAGTACACGGAAATCGCTCAAAAGCGTCGAATTTGCGAGCGATGAAGAGTCGATCTCGGCGCACTCCGACAACATCAGTACGACGCCGCTCAAGCTGATCACCTCACATACGCTGACGACGAACCCGCCCTCGGTGCTCAGTGCCGATGCTCATCACCACGAAACGTCGTCTTTGGTGGCGCTGACAGCAGAGACTTCTCTTTCGCCAAGCACTCACGTGTCGCTCTCGCCCAGCATACGAGGCCAAAATCGCGATCGAGATCTCACGGGAAGCCGGGACAGAGACCGCGAAAGAGAACGAGACAGCGAGTCCATTGTCACTTTGGCCAGCTCTACTCGAAGAGTACGTCGGCGTAGCATTGACACAAACTGTAGTATGGCTGGAATTGCCCCTGCGAGCATCATGGAGCGGCTTGCTGTACATCCGGCGGCTCCTGTGCCAGACAATCACGAGTGTGAGAGAGAATAGCTGGACTTGCAAACTCTGGGTCGGACTGACACCAATCGGCGCTCGAGCGTTACAAAGCACCTGTCAGGCTGTAAAGTCATGGCTAGTAACGAATATATAACGATAATTTGATGTGACGTATCCGCCAGTACAAAAAATCGCTATCAAGGAATCGCTTACCCGAATATGGCGAGGTTCAGGTTGATGGAGTTGGAAATTGATAGGCTTCAGACGTACGGCTTTGGCCCGTTCAACCTCTTCGACCAGTGCAAAGAGAGGTCCACACACTCAGCAATACATGAACTGGAATATTGACTCTGCGGTACAGCCTCAGCGGATATAAGGTGAATTTGTCCTATACTAGAAACGGAGAAAATTGGGAGAATCTTGCAGTAGAAAATTTCACTTTCTATGTATGAAGCGGATTGGGTGGCATTACGAAGTGTACCGAAGCCGGGCTTTTCAGAGTCTTGTATTTTTGTGATTACAGAGACAAAACCCATTTTACTTGGCTCGGCGTTCTACAGCGCCAGCCGGTCGTGATGCTTAAAGAGGACGGTCATTACAACTGATAGCGTTATTATAAATGCTCCCATTCCAGATTCACCAGTTGCACTTAAAAGCTCTTTGGGAAAATCTCCAGAAAAACACTCCCACATCGAAGCGCATTTGGAGCATATTGTTTCTGTTCCAATATTTGGTTTCGCAGGTAAGATTTTAAGCTCTTACACAAGATGATTTAAAAAATCATCAGATCTGAAAACATGAAGATGGAAAATTACCGCCTTCTTGTTCGTTTCCACATTCTTCACCCAAGCATTAGTTTTGTTGAAATGCAGGCAAAAAATGCACGCAAACAATGCAGGCAAACACCGACGCGTCCATAGCTGCATGAACGTACGTCATTTTTCACACGCAAAAAGTATACACGGTTGGCTTGATTTCGGTAACCCTGGAGGTCCAGTGGAAAGCAGCTCTCCTGAATCAAGAAAAATTAATTTTGTGATATAAGCGGAGAATAAAATGATGAAGAGCTCACGATATCTTTCATAAATTTCTCGCATTAGTAAGTGACCTGGTGTTTGCAGATCCTCGCGTGAACAGGACCTCCAATGGTTTCGGAGATGATTTCGGAGTTGGCTGAGCCTTGGGTGTGAGAGTGCGGGCTTCATTCGTGAAGATTCGAGAAGTAGAAGCGAAGTATCGGGGCAGGACTCATGGTACTCCGTATGTGTTTGTCAAATCTGAATAGAGACAACACGCGCGCAGACTGCTGGCTGAATAATCATATAGTGAATTCGTCAATGATGTAATTCAAAGAAGCGCAAAATTTGATCAAGAGAACCCCACAATGCAATGCAAGGATTACTGCATTTCGCATGTGTACATGTTTACCCGAACGTATGACACTGCCCAGAAAATTCATGCCATCTTGTGAAGCTTGAGGAATACAGACTAGCGATATGATCAACCGAGTCAATTCCCGATCCCACTGACGCGCTTGTACATCACAGAGGTCTCAAGCTGACGATAGCATGCGAAAGAAGCATTTTCGGACCATATGATTTTTGAGCTTTCAATCAGATGATTTGGACAAAGAAGAAAAAAGGAACACACGCAGTCGAAGATCCGCAAGTATGCACGATGCACATGTCTCAGTCTGCAATTTCTCGCTGAGATTTTGAGTCGACCTTTTCATGCAAAGAATTGTACAACAGAGCAAGAATGTTTCGGCAAAGAAAGAATGTATACCACTCTAAATTTTGACTAAGCAGCGAAAAGCGAGTACCTTTTGATTGGCATGGCTCGAACAGTAGAAGCGCTATGACCAGAAGCTGTTGGTGAAATCCTAACAAGGCACGAAAATAAGCAAGGTAAAACGGGCGTGAGATAGACAGCCGTGAAAACGGTTTTCTAGGATTAGTTTTTTAGCCCTGCGGTGAAAGAAAAGAGTGCCCAGAGGGCGCCAGGATGCATCAAAGAGTTCATCACCCCCAAAGAACCTTCCCCTATCTTGATCAGTTTTCACTATTCTCTCATCTATTGAATCAGGTTAGCAAAGAGATTGTTTTCCAGATCACATTCGTCTCCTCGAAAAGATAATCACAAGATTTGCGATAATTGTTCCAATATCCGTGACATGCATCCAAGGCTTCGCTATCCCGGGTCTCTGCGATAAGAATTCGAATGCCACGACTGTGACTTCCGGAAATTCTCTCAGGGGATCCAGCCAACAGCTTATTCCCAACCAGTACATCATCGTGCTGAAAGATAGACACGAAGAGAAAGAGTATAAGGCTTATGGTCTGTGGGGCGCAAAACAGATTACAAAGTTGAAAAGGAGAGGCGAGTTCGAAGGCGCAAATGACATGATGGCCTTCAATTTTCCATTCTTTCACGGCTACCCCACGCAGTTGACTTCCTCATTGTCGCATTCCATCGAGGAGAATCCTCTTGTTGACTTTGTTGAACAAGACCCCGCAGAACAGGCGTACGCTTCTCAACCACGGCAAAATGCCCGCCATGGGGTTTGGCTAGAATTTCACTGCGTGAAGGTGTCCGCTCAGGAGCAACTAATTACACCCATCCGGACGATACAGGGAGCGGAGTCACGGCATATGTGATATACAGCGATGTCAAGATTTCACACCCTGATTTCGAGGGCAAGGCCAAAGCCGGACAAAACGCGGGCTTGAGTCACATTGAAAATGGGGCAGGCCACGGTATACATGTGGCTGGAACCGTTGGCGGGAAATCCTTCGGCGTTGCTGGAAAGGTTAATTTGGTTAGCATCCGAGTTTTAAACGCAAGCGGCAGTGGAGATATGTCAGTCATTATGCAAGGTGTCTAAGCGGCCGTTAAAGATCACCAGGAGAAAGTCGGTGGCAAGGGATTTGTTTTCAACATGTCCCTTGGCGGATCAGTCTCTCCAGCATTGGATCGTGCTTTCGAGGCGGCGGGGCTGGCAGACATACATGTGGTTGTTGTTGTTGTTGTTGTTGTTGTTGTTGAAGGAAATGACAACAAAGATGCTTGCCAATATTCTCCTCCTAGGGCTAGCGGTGCCATCAGTGTTGATTCGGTGAACATTCAATACCAAAAAGCACCTACTTCTGATTAGGGAACCTGTGTGGATATCTTAGGCCCCGGAGCACAGATTGTCTCAGCAGGACTCCTGTCAAACTCGCAAGTCATGTTTGGAGCTTTAATGGCATCGCCCCATGTGGCTGGATTAATGGCTTCTACTGTATCTGCGCGGTCCGGTAACATAATTCCAACTAAGATGAGAAAACTTGTGAGGGTCATGGTAACCCGTAATGTCATCGATGGGTTTGAATGGCAGACTCCCAATCTTCTTGGGTTTAATGGAGATAGCGGGGGTGTGTCAGAGCCACAACCATCGTCACAGCTACAACCACCTGCAACACCTCAGCCACCGTTAGAGAATCCCTGTATGAATCCGAGAGAGCCGCAACTTCCGGAGAAGCCGCAATCCCCGGGGATGCCAAATTTTCCGGGAATGCCCCTAAATGCAAGAATGCCCCTAAATGCAAGAATGCCACCGAATCAGGGAATTGCACCAGGAGTGGGATCAGGAATGTGACAAAGTGTGTTTGCCAAAGAGTCCAAAAAAAAAACCGCAATAGCAGGTCGTAGAGAATTCTTGCATTGGGAAGAATGTAAAAAACAAACCAAACACGCATTAGATGGTCATATGACCACCTTTGCTCTTGAATTTATGTTTAGTACATTTCGAAAGAATCGTCACCGCCGTGATGCAATTCTTAGCGTGACCACGGGTCTCTGATGTGAATCCACTACGATTTGAGTCCACAAAAAAGTGCTGACTTTCGAAAGCTCAACGAAGCGATAGCCTCGTGGTGGTGATGCTATAATCTGGCTGATTGATCAAAATGAAGAAGGTGCCTGCAATTATTGAGTTTGTGCTTTGTGCTGCATACTTTACTTGGAGGAGGAGTTGATCGGAAGTGCAAAACCCTCACCTGGAGCCAAGTAATACTACCAATAAACGAATGAAAACATCCATTGATCGGGTGTGTGTTTGATCTATTATCCAAATGCCAAACCACAAATAATACAGATAAGCGCAGCAGCAATCAGGGGGTTAGAAGTC
>JAKTYO010000021.1:97708-120059 GCA_030578735.1 Metschnikowia noctiluminum | reverse complement strand
GCCAACATCTTGTAGAAGAAGTTTGGAATGCCAATCTTCTGCTGGTTGACCTTGACGAGCAACTTGCCCAAGCGGTCGAACTCGGTGAGCGCAGAGCTCCAGTTCTCCAAGTTCTTGGCGTTGTAAATCGCGTCCACGGACTCACTGACATCGTCCAACAACTTTTCTTTGGCCGATTTCACCACCTTGGGGCCCTCGTCGTCGGAATCCAGGTCCAGGTCGTTGCTGCCGCCCTTCATAAAGTCTTTTTTCAAAAAGTACAGCGGGCCTTTGCCCACGTAGTCGGAGTCGTCGTCGTCCGAAGAGGCCTCATCCTCGTCGTTGGCGAATTCACTATCGGTGGAAAACTCATCGGAAGAGGAGAGCAACTCTTCCTCGGACGTGCTCAACAAGTCCTCCTCGGACAGCGAGGAGTCGGACGTGTACCCGGAGGCGAAAAATCTCGACATATTTGGGGAGATTCGAGGGGTGCTATACGATTGTATGGGGCTCTTCTTTGCGTTACTGTGATTCCAGCAAATTTTTCAGGACGGGAGTGTACGCGGTGCGCTGGTATGGACACGCCCCTCTGGGGCCAACAGGCAGTGTGTGTGTTGAAGAGGGCATGGAAAGATAAGAAGAATAAAGAGGAGAGTTGAAAACAAAATTTTAAAAAAAAAGAACCTGTTTCATTCTGTCATTCAAGTCTGTTGAATTCAGAAGCCGTTGTGTGTTTTCTATATGTTTGGGGTCTCAATCATGAGAGCACATTTGCCACCTAATCAGGATTATCAAGCTTCCTCAATATCTATAGGGCGCGGCTCTGGCTGCATCCATCACTTTCAACCTGAAAACGGCGCAACTTTTGGGCTGCATTTAGATTCCTGAACAAAAATATTCCGGGCAATTAGTAGCATGCCTCTTCACCAACTTTGGACCGCTTTTGTTTTTGGCGGCAAGGGTTAATCGCCAGAAAAAATTGGTGTTATAAGGCGGGCCCAAACTTTCTCCATGCCCTGGGTCTGCGTGTTGAATGCACCTTTTGCGCCGCATGCATCGGCTGCGAAAATGGCCAGCTCGGGCCCGAATCACCGGATGTGTGCTAAAGGAGGTACGTATTCTGTCGCAGAATTCTGTCACTGTATTCTGTCACCGGACTGTATCACCGGATTTTATCGACGGATTCTGTCGCAGAATTCTGTCGCCGGATTCTATCACCGGATTTTCTCACCGGATTTTGTCGCCAGATTCTGTCACCCTATTCCATCACCGTCTTTTGTCACCGGACTCTATCACCGTCTTTTGTCACCGGACTCTATCACCGAATTCCATCACCGGATTTTCTTACCGCAAGTTCCGATACTATTTTCGCTTGAAAAGATATCACATTGCATGTCTTTGTAAAAAAACCTGAATGTTTACTGTTGCGGCTTGAGACTGAGGTTTGGCTCATAGTGCAAACCATTGATGAATTGGTGTCTGTGAGCTCAATCGAATTAGAAGATTATTGCGAAACGCTTTTGTGAGAAAAGCCTTGCCAAAGGTCCTCTTTCGAAAGCTTTTCTGGCAACATCTCTATTCTATGGTGCTATCATGACTATATAAACCACCTTTCTTACACCCTCAAGATGTAGGCCCCTTCCACTGGTTTGAGCAACTCAACACTGAAGTTGAGTCTCCAACACCAGTGCTCTTTTTTCCCTTTGTAATAAACCTGTAAGGAGACTCTAGTTGTCCTCTCGATATGATCGGACGCGCGAGAACTTGAAGTCTTTTTCGTGTTTCAACGAAAAGGGCACCTTTTCACCCTCCCGGTCCCCGCTTCCAGGGTAAGACTTCCAGATCGCGTAGAAGGTGACCCATGCCAATTTCGAATGATTCGGCATCCCGCCTAAGTTCTTCACAAAAAATTCATAATGGAACTCATAGTACGGTACCAGGCCCGAGTCCACCGTCACGTGAACCTTGCCTTCAGTAGAAAGCGTCCATCGGCCATGGAAGATTTTGTGTGGCTCTGCCGTTGGATTTACCTTCGCTGGGTCACGTGCATCCGGATTTGCCAAAAGACACCGTAGTTTATTGCTTCTCAGAAACTGCCCCACCACGACACCAGGTTCTAGGCGAGTGAGGGCCATGATACAGGCTCCGTGGGGATAGAAACGCAAGTATCTGTAGTAGGTGATTGTTCTCACAGGGTTTCGAAGACTGGTGGAAAGCTCCTCACGGCCACCCTCGCTATAATAATTGACGACGCTGATGTAGCAGCCTAGCATTTTGAGAAATGGTCTATTGCGGATCATCTGTTTCCATGAGCCATCGTAATGCAGTAACATCTGCATGGGATCTAGCGGAACAGGGAGTTCTTTGCCCAAGAAACCAGCGTTTTCTTCATAGCTCTGCAGAGGGTAAACAAGATAGCACAACTGGCGCCAGATTTCAGACGTGTGAAAGGCGAGAAATGCGTGCTTCTTGCAAGTGATCCCAAACTTGAACCACGCCTCGGGATCGTTCTGAAGTAGAATCTGTAATATGTGGATCCAGACTTCTCCTGGGAGTTTCACAAGAGGAGATACTGGCTTTGCAGCAGCGAAACGGTCTTCACCGTTCAAGTCCATACTGGCAAACTTAATGGCCACGTGACTTTCATCCCAGTGGCGAGGATCCGAAGGATCAGGTGCAAGGGCAGTTTCGAGAGCGAATGATTGAAGAAGCTCCTCGACATTGATCGCTTTCAATTTGGCTTCATCTACTTTTCGGCTAGCGTTTTTGCCCTGTTCATCTCGAAGCTTCTCTAGTGCTTTTGGAACGGTCTTTGTGCGGTATATGAGATCGACGCGTTCATTGAGTTTGAACGCCTCTCGATAGTACTTCACTGCATCTGCCATCAGGCCATGCAGTTCCTTTTCTATAGCCTTTTCGAATAGCTGTATTGCACGCGCATCAGATTGTGACAGTTCATGGCCTGTTTGTACCGCAAAAGCATCTTGAGTCATTCGAAAGAATGCAGTCTGCTATCCATATTCACTCGGCCATGCACGATTGGCGCAAATGCACATGTGCCTGATGCAGTGCAGTGCAGTGCAGTAAAAAAAAAAAAAACAGTGCGAGTCCTCTTTGCACATCTGCTAATTTAGCGCCCAGGAAATACATAGGGAGACGACAAATAAGCACTGTGCGTATTTGCCACTTTTGATCCCTGGCCTGGGCTTTTCGTTTCATTTTGTTTTACTACAGCAACTGAACTAGACTAAAACAACACCGACTCCACTCCCGTTCCCCCCGACGTCTTTATCCTCAGTTATGCCACCGTCGATTGTTTTGGCTCTGTAGTTAAACAAGTAGTAATTGAGAAGACCGTCGCCTGCGCCAAACTTGGCTTCTTTGATGAACAAAGTGTTGTCTTGACAAGTCAAAGCATTGAATACATCAACGCCGAATTGTTTTGAAGTGATAAGCGCGTCGTTCATCAACGCGTTCAACCTCTTTTTGTAAACGCTGTGCTCTTTTTTGTAGCTATCGGTGGCATAGTAAAACAAGTATGCAATGCCCAACTCCTTATGCGTCGAGTGGTTCAAGACGGTAAAGGGAAGCAAGTAGTAGGAGAAGAAATCGGTAATCTTACCGTCTTTCTCAACCACATACGACTTGATCACGGAACTTCCTCGGGGCCCGCCAACTATCCAGTGGACTAGCTCCTCCTTGTCAAACACTTGCACCAATTCGAATTTTTTCTGATACTCGTGCAAGAGCTCGAAAACCTGGTCGATGTCCTCGAGCCTCATTGGCCTGAGCCCCTCGGTTTTTGTCGCGTTTGGTAGAGTGTAGTTAGCCACCATGCTTGCTTTCGTTTGGTTCGGCGGCAAATGAGAGAACCCGACGTCGTGGAGTTTGGACCAGTTGATGGGGCGGTGGGTATATCTGCATGTGGCCAAAGGTGAGGGTAACACGATTCCTGCCGTGTAGAGAGCCTGCCAGATATCCTGTTTGTTGACTCTTCTCGTAATCTCCTTGATCAAAACAGGCGCCAAGCGCTTGCTTCTCAACTTCTTGTGTATACACAAGAAGTTGATCTCCACAGAGGGCACAATATTACCTGATGTGTTGAGTTTCAACGTGACCGGCACGGCGGCAATGAAAGCCACCAATTTCTTCAGGCCCTTGACACGGACACCCACATGCCAGTCTTTACGCCAGCCAGGTGCCTTGAGGGCCCACTCGAAAAAATCGTGCGAGTATTTGAACCTGAAAGTGGCGTCTTGATCTTCTACATAGTGCTCATATAAAAGATGGTACACTTCGTCCAACTCTGAGCCCGACTCAATGTCAATTGTCGACCACTCAAACTCCGACAAAAGCGGAAATGGTGCGTCGGAAACGTCCAGCGGTTTTTTGGAACTATCAATGGGTCCTTCTTCCTTCACCACCTCGTCTAAAGACGGCACAGGCTGCGTCTTCCAGAACTTGTAATCTTTCATTGTTTTCTGCTGGGTTTCGTTGAGGACTTCGCCCATTGAAATGAGCTTGAGGAGGTCCTCGATCAGCTTCGGCTGCTTATCTGCCATTTTCCAGAGAATGTGCTCAGATATCTGGGTGAATTATTGTGGTCTCAGGTGGTTCAACATTTTTTTCGAATGCGGCGCCAGAGGTGGTCGCGATTACAGGAAACATGGCCCGACTTTCAGGGCATCAGTAAAACGAGGAACAGAAAAGAAGAAAACAAACTATGGAGTAATAAACAAAGAGAAGGGGAAAGTGAAAAACAGGATCATTGAAAATGGCTGAGTCATAAGCCGAGTCATTCAAACGATCGAATCGTTTTGGCTTTTAGAGTAGTATACTTAGGTGAACCGAAATCTGTAGAGCAGTAGTCTGGAGCCTCAAGCTTATCATACGTAGAAATATTAGTTCGGTCGCGTTCGCGAGGGCAGAAAAATAAACTCATGCTGGCATTTTCAGTCGAAAAATATGAAATTACTCTGACCTCATCGAACAGATAGGGTATAATCACCAAAATCTTCTGCTTTTTTTTTTTTTTTTTTTTTTTTCTCAAACCGTCTTTACACTTGCAAGTCACGAATGCTTTTATGGGAAGACAATAGCTTGATCTTTCGAAAATGAAATAATCGGGACGTTTAAGAAACAACTGACTTGTTCTTCACTGGAGGTGCGGGAAAAAGGTTTAAAATTGCCCAAACGATTCACCATGACACCAGGCAGCTTTTAAAATTATGTTGAAACAGCACTTTCATGAAAGGAAAACAATAATTGCAGGGTCTGGGTCTTGCTTAAAAGGGCTTAGACCTCGAAAAACCTTTATTTTTCGAAGAAGTCAATTCATCCGCCAGCTCATCCTCCATTTTCGCAGTCGAGCCTTCTCTTTCCTTTTTGACTTGCACCTCGCATTGCCCGGCCTCTCTAAAGCAGTCGAGTCAATAGAACCAGTCCAATACAAACAAAAAGGGCACACCGTCAAATCCTAGGCCTAAAACATTTTCGATTATCAGAGATAGTCAAAACACGCTGCACATAAGACCTACCCAAACATAAAATCTCGGATCGAAACCATGGTGTTGAATAAGTCCAAGTGGGATCACAAGGCTAAGATCCTGTACTTGAAGAAACATAACCTTACGAGGCCCAAACCCACGAAAGAAATTACACCGAAATGGCTGGCGAAGAGATCAAATGATCCGCAACAGGCATCATGGCTAGGAGAGACAGACGACAGTGACAGTGACTGGGACTCAGAGGACGAGGCGTTTTTAAACCACTTTTATCCCCAGATTTCAGACGATCGCCTTTCGGAAGAAAGCAAGAGGAAACTTAAACGGCAAATCGTGAGAATGGTGAAGCGCAAGGAAAATGGAAACGAAGAGACACCCCATGAAACAACGCATGACGAGGCCGATGGCATCTATTTGGGCTCGAAACCTAACACCGATGATTCCGAGCCACAGTCACAGTCAGAAGATGAAGACGCCAATTGTTCCGATGAACAGTTTGAGCTCGAGATTCCGGATTTCGAAGCCAAGCTAAGCGAGTTTGTAGTCTCTGATATGGGGAAGCTGCGCAACCGAAAATTGCTCAAGAATAAGATCCTGGACAACTTATTGGAAGAGTACGGGCTCGACAGCTACACCAGTACGGTCAAGAACACGGACTACAACCATTTGGCGAAGCAAAAATTCAAGAACGTCGAAAGATTGACGGCCGCTGATCTTCATGGACTCAAGATTGGGGAGACAAACACAGAGCCCTCACAAAGTCAGATCAGGTCCTTGGATGAGGCAGAGCTTGAAGCTCACAAGGCTCGTGCACAGAAACTTGAGCATGTGAAATTCCACAATCAGATCAAGAGAAAGTTTGGCGACCTGCCTGCTGCGAAACCGAATGTGTTGGAAATCAACAATTTCAATGCCGACGACGAAACGCAAATGGCGTCTTTGAATTCCAAGCTCACACTGACAAATACAAAACCAAGTACTTCCACGGCCCCAGACGAAGACTTAGACGAGTTACTAGGGCTCAAGTGCGAAAGGCCCACTGAAACGCCAAATACAGATAGTCAGGATTTCTTGCTGGCGATGCTACCCACGCTCAATAGCTCGAAAAAAGCCACAACTCGCAAACAGACTAAAAAAACGGAAGCAAATACAGACAAATTTTTGGACGATCTTCTAGGAATTTGAGAGACCGTGCGATTTGCCGGGCGCATTTGCTCTATGGGTGTGTTTCTAGAGGCTCTTCTTTTCTGCCCAACTTTGTATCGTTTGCAGTCAAATTGACTTGAGCATCTAGTTGGTTCCGATTCATCTACGGTTTGCCGGATAGCAGCATTCATTTACTTCTTTCATGTGAATGGTCGAAACGAAAGTTCGGCCAAAACTGGCCAAGCGGTTATCCAACAATTGATCATTTCGACCTGATGACAATTGGGTTAATTTTTCTAGCACAGAGTTAGAGGACCCTCTCCCACAAGGTGTCATTGTGACACGGATGTTTATGATCACAAGTCCTGAATGATGGTAAAGGTGAGAAGCAAATTATACCCGAAGTGCTGATCTTTCGATTCTCACAAAGGCGCACCCCCACTCGGCCAATGAACAAAGATAGTAGCCTATTTGATAAATGTAGGCCTCTTTTCGCAACATCAAGAACACCGGCAGAGTTCACATGGCGGAGTGCACATAGAGCGCGACAAAGATTTTACCCATCGCCGCGATGTGCAGCCGGTGCATCGCCAGGGCCTTAAGAAAGCGTAAAGCACTTTTTTTCACATACAGATCTCGATCACAAAATATATTGATCATGATTTCCTCGAGTTGCTGGGTCCCAAGAGGATTCGCCGCGGAGTTCCCGGAAAAATACGAGTTGGACGATGCGGAAATGGAGAGAATCACGAAGATGGCACAGCTAGAATTGGAAGATGCGAAAGAAGACTTGAAAGATGCCGAACAAGCGCAATCCACTCTGAAATTGCAGGAACAAGGCGAGATCGATGACGATTTGAAAGAATATGATCTTGAAAATTACGACAACGATGACGAGGAAGCCACGGGTGAGTCAGTGGGCTTCTTTCCAGGCTTGAGTGCCACCGATGCCCAATATGAGGAAAACGGAGAGGGCGATGCATACCTTTCTTTGCCAACCAATGCCGATCTCCAGGAGGATAAAAAGGAGATGCAAATTTACCCCACGGATAACTTGGTTTTGGCCACCAGAACCGAAGACGATGTCCTGTACTTGGACGTCTATGTCTACGACGATGGTGCTGGAGCCCCAGATGGTTCGAAAGAAGAAGAGGCAGATCGCTTGGACCAGGATGTGGCAAATGGTATGACGAGAGAAGCCAATTTATACGTGCATCACGATTTGATGTTGCCATCTTTCCCGCTTTGTGTGGAGTGGGTCAACTTCCGTCCTAATTCTGCAGACGCCACAGACAACATTGGCAACTTTGCTGCCATTGGTACGTTTGAGCCCCAGATTGAGATCTGGAACCTTGATTGCATAGACAAAGCCTTCCCTGACGTGATCTTGGGCGAGCCCCAGCAAAATTCCTTTGCTAACTTGTCGTCTAAGAAGAAGAAGAAGAACAAGAGCAAGGGCAAGGATCATGTGACCACCCACCATACCGATGCGGTGCTTTCTTTAGCCCACAACAAAATCCACAGAAATGTGTTGACGTCGACGTCCGCAGACACGACGGTGAAGTTGTGGGATTTGTCTTCTGGAAGCGCAGTCAAGTCATTCAACAAAGTACACGACGGGAAAATCGTGTCAACATCACAATGGCACCCTCAAGAAGCATCTATTCTTTTGACCGGTGGGTACAACGGAGCATGTGCTATATCTGACGTGAGAGTGTCTGACGAGAAACAAATGAGCAAATCTTATTTTGTTGGAAGTGGCCAAGAGGTCGAGAACGTCAGATGGGGTAGTGAGCCAGAGATATTCTACTGTGGAACCGACAACGGAAACGTCTACTGTTTCGACGTGCGTGTCCAGGATAAGCCTTTGTGGACCTTGCATGCCCATGATAGCGGGATCTCATCTTTGGATATCAATCGTAACGTTCCAGGAATGTTGATCACTTCTGCCATGAACGAAAAAGTGGTGAAGTTGTGGAAATGCCCAACTGGCAAAGGTGGGCCCTCAATGGTGTTGTCACGTGACTTTGGTGTCGGAAACGTCTTGACCACGTCCTTCGCTGGCGACTTTGAGGTCGCAGGAAATATGTCTATTGGTGGTGTGACAGGTGCCTTGAAGATGTGGGATTGCTTCAGCAACCGGTCTGTTCGTGCCACCTTCAAGGATGAGTTGAGAGACCTCCAAAAATCCGCTAGAGAACGTGCTGTTGCAGCCGGCCAGGCATCCAGAATCGCCAGAAAATATCAAAGAGAAAGCGGCGAAACGGTCATGACAGTTGAGGCCGGAAAGATTGACGATGACTCTGACTCAGGTGACGAGGGCGCCGATATGGAAGAGGATGAGGATTAATTTCACTAGCTCATGAAAAAGAAAAAAAAAAGAAGGACGGAATTGTCGCCGAACAGGCCGCTATATCTTAACAATATCAGTTCAATCTGTATCAGATCGATGCGAGCCAAAAGCACTCGGTATGATAATTTCCTAAGCAGCACCAGATGTATGTTTTGGTCACGTGATCAACGCTATAGCCAAGCTAAACTTCAGGTCAACTTTTCCGCGTCTAAAGACACTCCTTTTTTCCTTGAAGCAATTCGTTCGCTGAGCGTACAATCGAGTTTTGGCATCTTTGCAAGATCGCAGCTTGATCTTGATGACTGGAAGCCTGGCATGGGAAACATGCTCCTATCAACACAAAGGGGTGGGGTCAAGTAATCAAAAAGTTGGGGCATGGATTTGCAGCCACAGAACGTTGTGGAGGTACGGATGTTTATTGAATTTACGGCGACTACTCGAATGACGTTGGGCGCACAGTGCGCCCTCGCGCACGCACGAGCCAAGCCGCCGATTCGTTGGGAAGCTTAGACTTTATAGAACATCAACAATCAACAAAGTAGTAAATTACAATCACAATGCCACGTTTGGAAGATTGGGAAATCAAGAAATACTGGAAGATCTTCCAAGGGCTTGGGCCTGAAAGTAACAAACTCACGGGCGAGAAAGTATCCCCGGTCTTGAAGAACTCAAGGTTGCCAGATGAGCAGTTGGCCCAGGTGTGGCAATTGGCTGATATCGACAACGATGGGAAATTGGACTTCGAAGAGTTCTGCATCACCATGCGTCTCATTTTCGACTTGGTCAACGGCGACTCGCTGCTGGTCCCAGCACTGTTGCCCGGTTGGTTGATACCCCTGCTGAAAGCCCACTTGATTCAGGCCAACCAGGCAGTTGCGACAGGGCGGAACTCGGCAAGTGATCTAGCGCTGGACGATGATGACGATGCTCTTTCGGATGATTTTGACTGGTACATTTCTCCGACGGACAAAGCTACATATGAGACCATATACAATTCAAGCAGCGACAACTACGGGAGGGTTAAGTTTGAAAGCTTGCAGGGTTTGTACGACACACTCAAGAACGTTCCTAAGCTAGACATATCCTCAGCTTGGAACTTGGTGAACCCAAAATCATTTGAGACCATTGACAAGGATCAGGTGTTGGTCTTACTACACATGCTCAATCAACGTGAAAATGGGAAGCGGATACCCAGAGGCGTGCCTGCTTCATTACGTGCCACATTTTCAAAGGAGGTGCCAAACTATGATCTAAGCCAGATGCCTGCGTCTGGTAGATCCGTATCAGAACCGTCGGCGAATGATAAAAAATCATTTGGCTCGAACTACCTAACAAAAATTGGACAAGCACATCAACCGAGCCGCGGTACAGACTTTTCGACGACGGATGGCACAGATTGGGAGGAAGTCCGGTTGCGCCGCGAGCTAACGGATTTGGAGAAATTACTTGAGAAGTCGCAACAAGTTTCTGCCGGCCCTGTTGAGTCGAGTGAACTGACTTTACTCAAGCACGAATTCGAGCAGTTATTGAAATACAAGCTGGAGGCCTTGGCATCAGCCAAACAACTGCCGCGAAGTGACAAGAAGCTCGCAGATGTTCGCAATGACGTCGATTTGATTTCAAGTCAAGTGCACATATTGGAGCAGTTTCTTCAAGAGAAGGAGAAAGAGTTGACTGAACTCCAGAGCCAGTTGGCGGCAAATTGAAATGAATGAGGAAGTAAGCAAAATTATATTCTAAGCAAGATTTAGGAGTGAGGAACGAAATGAGTGACGTTTCTCCTTTTGATACTTTTGATGAGCCAGATACGTTCCATGTTACGTACCACGCAGTGGTATCCTGTGAAGAGGCCCGAACCATTTAAAAAGCAGCACGCCGAATTACAATCTACCAATGGGGCCTTTTACTTGTAGGAACTTCCTCCTCCTCAATGTTCAAGAATCTATGGTTGTGTATTTTACAAGCACTTGGCTGTACATAAGCAGAATAGCTGAGAGCTTTGTGATGAATGCAATGTGTTGTATACCTACTTCTTTTCTTCCTCGGTAGGCTCGGGCTCTGGAGTTGGCAACTTGAAAGACTCAGGGGTGAAGTCTTTACCCTCACCAACTTGTTCCCACACGGAGGAGCCGACAGTGAAGTTTCTCCATGCCTGAGTCAACTCCAAAGGCTCATAAATGACACGCTTCTTTTCCTCGTCGTATCTCACCTCAGTGTAACCAGTGGTTGGGAAGTCTTTACGCAAGGGGTGGCCCTCAAATCCATAATCGGTCATGATTCTTCTCAAGTCTGGGTGTCCCTCGAAAAACACACCAAACATGTCGTATGTTTCTCTCTCATACCAGTTGGCACCCTCGTAGATGGGCACAACAGAAGGCACAGACGAGGTTTCAGAGGCATAAGTCTTCACACGGATTCTAGAGTTGTGACGCACACTCAACAAGTTGTAAACCACGTCGAACCGGTTCGTTCTGGAAGGGTAGTCCACACCCGTGATATCCATACAGCTCTTGAACTGAGCCGCAGTGTGGTTTTTCAAGTAGACCATGACCGGTCTAAGTGCCGAAGGGGCCACGTAAATTGTCAACTCGTCCTTCCATACCGAGAATTGTTGCACGAATTTCGGCATGCAAGCCATCACATACGTTCCGAATTTGTGTAGTTCCTCAGACACCTCTTTGTACTGATCTGCCGGGTTTTCGAGGGGGACCTCTTGTGGGCCTTTCAGGTGCCTGGGCAAAGAATCCAAGAAAGGAAGTGGCTCTTCCGCGTCCAGAGCCAAACGGGACGACACCGTCAATTTTCTCAGCTGGGTGACCATATTGGCCACGCGAGAAATAGAGCCCACGCGAGGCGCAAATCTGGCAAGCCTAGCAGTATTTGCCAACATGATATGTGAATGTTTTGATGGCTCGATTGACTCGAAATTGACTCGAAGCTGACCTCACTGTCAAGTAATGAGACTCTCCTGTCTTTTCACTAAAGGTGTGCAGGTTGTAGTAATTCCGCGCGTATGATTGGAGGGTCTACACCCGTGCACTTTTCAAGTAATTGTGGAGCTTTTGCAAAAGGGAATTTCTGCTTGTTGACGAGAGCCAGAGAAAGAAGATATTTTAAAGTTCAGGATTTTATTGTAAAACCCGAAGAAGTATGTTTGTTCAGTGTGGAATATGATTTGGTCACTGCGGATCACGTGACTAGACCGTCCAGGCTTATGGTTGTCGAAGTCTTAGTTTCATAGAATTACAGAACCTCGGCTCGCGAAAGATAAAAATTATTTGCTCACGGAGGATGAAACCTTTTTCACACGGATAATAAGAAAATTTACTGGGTCCGACTTGTGTTGCTCTCGCTTTGGAGTTGGGAAAAATAGTGATGATTTCGCTTGATGTCGGTTTGGAACTGTCTTGCATAGGTGGTTGAAATCTAAGTCAGTTCTTCATCGTGCACGTCTAGAGATGCGCAGTTCTTCTTCAATGGTTCAATAATCATTCTTCTTGGCTGGGTAGGTATTTCGACAGGAACGAAATATCACCGTCAACTCGGCATTCATGTTTTTTTAACTTGATGCAAAATGTTAACACAACGTCACAGATGTGATGGTCGACGTGCACCTTTAGGTAGCTGGGCCTGCAAACTTTAGCAAAGTTGATTTTGCGTAGACTGGAGCGCCCAAACTAGTTCTTCGTACGATCTAGGCCATATGAATCTCACTGTGAAGAAAACTTGGCAGCCAAATTATCATAACTGCAATCATCAATGCGTTCAAGAATCAGTCGATGCATCACATGATTTTGAAGATCACTTCGAAGCTGGTTTCCGAAAGCCGGCTCTTCAAGGATAGTCGATAAGGGTTCTTTCTGCGACTCACCATATACCTGAATTCAGTATGCATTTAGGAAGCCATTTCCCGACATATTTTCGTGAAATGGCCACAATACTTGTAATACGAAAACTCTGCTTGAGAGAATGAAACGAACTGGCGACTTAATTTTTTCGAAAGCCATAGAAGTATCGCCTTCTCACGCGAGACATGTATGAGGGCATATAAGTTTTAGCGAATACACCACTTGTGGCTACACCCACCAGTGAGTTAAGCGAAGTATGTATCCTGGAAAGTATTCATCAAACCATTTTACATTCATCACATGAGACCGGCTATTAAAGGAAGTGATGTGTTCAGGCTTGGGCATGAAAAGTCTACGAAGTTATCTGACACAGTTGTAACTCTTTGATCTGATATTCGAACCTGCACACATAAAGCCATGTTGTTGTTGAGTCACTTCATCAGTCTCGCTTTTCAATCCCAGGAATCCAAATAAAGCAGATTCCGTTTTCCAACGACGGTGATTTTAACTTTTTTACTGACACAAATGTAGCCTTGATTGTGAATGCCATGTGCAAGGATACAAGGAAGCGTGAAGCTGTATACTCGTTTTGATGACGTAACCCAACTCACCGAAAGCGGCTAGTGACGTATTATCTCACACCGCATGCCACGAGGTTTTGTACAGAAACTGCTGAAATGAGAGCAAGTAAAGATTTCCAACGGCAGGGATCTGGCGTGCCTGTCCTCACTTTTGAATTGCCACGCTATTAGTCCCAATTTTGATAACCGCGGCGGCCTCTATTATAGGATGTTTTCGCGCAGTCCCGTGGCGCTTCTCGTAAAACAAAATTTCTTGGTATCTGACGACAATGGCAGTCTGCTCCGTATTCCTCGTCACTGGCTCGTTATCATAACTGCAAGTACTAAAAGTCTTTCAGAATATCATGTTGGACTTCGAACGCAGCCCATGCAGCCGCCTAAGTTCTGAGTTTCAAGAATTCCAACGAGGATATGGCGATCATATTTCCATGAGCATACAGGATCAGGGGGCAATAAGGCAGATAGGTGAATGTATCTCGGAACTGAGTTGAGCCGGTGCCGAGAAAGTCGGGCTCTTGTTTGGTTACGAAAACGCGACCTCTCAGTTCAGATCCCTCTGTTTATATCCATAGATCTAATGGGCCGCACTCTTTCAGTTTTGCGAGAGCCATATGTCGTGCTTTTCTCGAGAAAGAACGAAACGAAACTTGGAAAAAAACGTCATTGTTGTCTTTTTTATGAGGCCTTGTTTATAATAGAGAATTCGCTGAAACTCAATCAAAATATCACGTTGCGAAAAGCAAATGTCTCAAAAGCTTTGCGGCGTGCATAAACACAGCGGAAATCCGAGAATGTCTCAAATTAAGAGCTGATGCATATGTATGGCTTCACCCTGTGTACAGAACCCCGCCTCAAAAAAAATTCTCCAACCTCTTCGCGTACATTGGCCATGTTCAGCATCTCTCAAACTTAATAGGCATATATCGTAGTTTCAACCGCAAGTCATCGAGTAATGGCAGAATGTATTTGAAACGTTCAGGTTGATGGTCTAGACTCAAAGATTCAAATGTCTGAGTTCTCCCTTTGCTCTTTTTTACCGACTGAGGATGGTTTAAAGGACAACCCAGTCGAGTGCGCCCGCGCCCCGCGAAAGACAATCTTCTCTGCTCCATATTTTTCTTGAGTAGGTTGAACTCGAGTACATCTAAAAAGCTCAACCCCAGCGCTTCAGAGGTTTGACTCGAAAAGAAAATACTGAACTATACCCGCTTTTGTCTGTGAAGGTATTGAAAGTCATATAATGGGCCGACTAAATTGGACTTTTTGCGGAGAGCATTTCCTGCGAGAGGCACGCGATGTGTAAAACTTTTTGGGGCGTGTCGGGTAAACTTGCGTTGAGAGCGCTGATTTATTTACCCTAGCCTCATCGAACATTTACATGATCTGATCAACGGATGCTATAAGATTACAATAATTGCATGACTCCTCTTCGAAAAAACAGTCACTCTTCAGCTAGCCTCTCTCATAAGTAGCTCATCAATGAGCAAGATACGCTTGCATATCACCTGATTTTGGAATCAAGCTCCGGAGCCCCGCTTTCAAATTTATGACCCACAATAGTGGCCCTCCGCGCACTTAAAATTCTTTTTCGTCTCTCAAAATCATAGCCGACGGGCTCGTGAAGACTCTTCATGTAAGGGGCTAGCCGAGCTTTTGTATCAGAGAGATGCTGTTGCCAGGTCTCAATTTTGAAATGGTCAGCCAAGGCAACCCCTCGTAGCCAAGCAGCGTGCTCAAAGATGCATGCTTGATGCAGGCAGCCACTAAAGCAATGCAGGAAGTTTGCATCGAACAGAGCGAGCTTGCAGCGCGAATCCCACCCGCATGCAACATTCAGTACTCAGCTCCGATCTGCATACCAGACGGGTGGTAAACAAGGGTTCTCGTCATCATATCTTTTTTCTCGTGGGGGAATTCCTCAAACAAAGAGCTAAGGTCTATAGCTTGTTATTTGAGCACAACCTGCGGCTTTACCTCGGTAACCTTCAATTTTGCTCACTCCTTGTATTACCGCTCGGGCGCCACCTTTTGCCACCTTAGTTTTTCACTGACTTAAGCTGATCCCATCGAGAGACAAGAAACGCCCGCACTGTACATCGGAGGAATACAAACCTATCCCATCACGAACGTGAGACAACTCCGGCAGTTTTGAATGAAGCAGATTTCATTCCAGCCCAATTGTGCCATTTAGATTGTCCCGTCGAAGAATATGCCGTACAAACCCCAGACTGAAGACAAATCTGCGAAAAAGAAACAAGAGTCCAGATCCAGAAGAAGCTATTCATGCGGCCCTTGCAAGCGCTACAAAACTAAGTGCAACTTGGAAATACCTTGCCTTGCCTGCGTAACCTCAAAACGTCAACACGAATGCTTGGAGAACCCACCCAATCCTCCTTCGGAGGCCGAGAAGAACCGAATTGAGAAACGGCGTAAGAAGTCTTCTCAACAAAAAAAGGTCACGAAAAGCTCCAGTAGTGCAGACTCAAAGCTGCCGCGATCGCGTCGCAACCTGGACCGTTCCAAAACAAGTGGGTCTCCAAAGAATGTCTCGATGGCGATCGATTTGTTCCAGCCGGAGGCCCCAGACGTTATCACGATTCCAAAGATCAATGCGACGCACTTGAAAGACTTTGACTTCATCAAAGCCAGCTATGATGAATGGGCACAACAAACGAAAGTGATTCCTCTTTCCGATTTCCATCGCTGCAAGGAGGTGGCAAGATGTCTCACATACAAGCAATTGCTCAAGTACTTTTCACGGTTTTCCAACTGGGACAGCGACGGGTTTCATTATCTCATTGATGCCCAGTCTTGCTTCAGTGTGGCCAACAACTTTTTATTGAAAGTTCCATATTCGCTCGATGATTTGGATAGCAGAACGTACAACGTGCTATCTTTACGAGGCTTGTCGCTAGTGTTTGTCGTTGTTGCCATTGGGAAAATCTTGGAAGGCGACCCTCAAACAGCCGAATTCTGCTTAAGCCTATCGGAAGATGTGATGGTCCTTTTGGGCCCGCCAGTGAGTTTGGGTGATTTTATCCATCTCGGGATCTTTGTGCTTGTCAACAAGGTCCCCTCTTTATTGCTCAGCAATCCCTTGAGAATCATACGCCTATTTAAGGACTTCACTGAGAAAATGAGTAGCTCGAAAGAGGTCCTACGATACCTCACGATGACCGACTCGAAATCACGAGCAGTAAACCAAGAGTTCATAGCCTTTGCGCGAGTATGGGTTCTTGCCAGATTCGCTGAGCCGGATGTGAGTGTTTTAAGCTCCGAGGGCTCTTTGCAATTAAGTGTTGATGAAGCGAAGCTAAGTATCTCGCCAGACCCAGAGCTATGCCAGCAACTATTCAACAGCGAGCTAGATGTCTTGGCCCCAGACTGGCATTTGTTTGACATTGTGAACGCCATCTCCTCGAGATACTTCGAGAGATTCAAAAACTTGACTGACGTACATCAGCTCGTGCACGCCTATCTAACGCTGTATCTGGAAATGGGCATGGCAATAGTCCCGCTCACAAGCAGAATGTACTTGGAGCTTCAGGAAAACACCACCTCTTTCGCTGGAGTGGCAAAGTACAACGACGCCATCTTAGCCCTGATACTAGTTAACTACTTTGCAACTAGGTGGCTCGGGCTCATCAAGGTAGAGAGGCCCCATTTCCCGTCATTACGTTTCGCGCACTACGTATCGACCCTCATGAGCACGTTCAACTGGATTGAAGAGCTAGACTATCGTCTCTTCAATGGCGATGGCTCTATATATGCATTGGTACTCGGGAACAGCAAAAACTTCCTGTTTTTACAGATGTACCTCCAACTCACGCACCAGGCGATTTTTCTCGTGGTATTTGCTCAGTTCAGATCACCACTGTCGCATCTTCTTACGATCGATCTAGACTACATTTTTCGGTGCGTGTATGCCTCCATGAGCACTGTGCTTCAAAAAATTAGAAGACTCGAGCCGTTTTGTCTTATTCCCGCTGTGGCCGATGTTTTGGCCGTGGTGGAGGCACTCGAAGAGTTTGCGCTCAGCACTCCAATTTTGGCAGACGATTCCGATGAGCTCATTGAGGCTCTTCAGACGTATATAGAGCCGCTGCTTTGGCAGGCCATGGTTCTCATACTGTTTGGATCGCTGGAAACGTGCTCATCCTACATTGAGCAATTGTGGCAACTTGCAATGGAGGTGCAAAGCAACGGTACCGATGAGATTTTCATCACGAGAAATATTCGTCTCAACACAAATTTCCTCAGAAATTATGAGACATCGTTCGAGCCCTTCAGGTTTGACAAAAATTTGGCAGAGCAGTATATCAATGAAGTGGCAGCCCCAGCCATGGCCCTTCACGAGGAAGCTGAGACCAGTGATACGACCTAGACCACGACAGTACCAGACAAATATACGATATCATACTTATTCTGACTCTTTATTTTCCTTTCTGAGGCCTTGATTAACCCAAGTTCGAATCTGTTGCAATCATCGACATGCCCCCTCAAATACTATCTATCAGATCTGACGGAACAGCCGCTCATTAGAATAGACCTAAAATTCGGCTATGCTACCTGAAGAAATTTAGTTGATAACGAGCTGAAGACCATTTAGATGGAACAATTCTTTCGAAAATTAAGTGACCATGAATCCAACGACTGCATTGCAGATGAGAAAAACTAACTTTTGACATCCCAAGTAGAGAATTTAAGTATAACCCTGGCTGTAAAAAAAGAGAAGGCTGCAAAAACGCAAGCGGGGAAGAAGCACTATAAATAGCTCCGTCTACCCGCTGTTTGCATCACCCGATTGTTCAATTTGCTGCTGGTATTTTGAATTGAGACCTTCTGCCAAACTATGAGCAGCCTTTGCAAACAACACCATAATCTTTATATCATGGCCCTGAGCCGAGTCTGTCATTCTATCTATTATCTCCATGACCCTGTCGGGCGTATTTTGTCGAGGGCGCACGGACTTCCCGATTCATGACGTCATTGTATCGAGCCAAACTTGCTAACTTCGTGTACATAGCAACGCTCACTCACCCACCCTTCGCCCGACCGTCCAATCCAGGCCCGTAATATAACCGCCAGTTTGCCGCGGCCCCGTCAAATCGGCTAGAGTTCTCATTGTGCGATCGGTCCCTTAAGTCAAGCCCACAATCGCATTTGGAACGAAGCCTGCGCACGGCACAGAGCGCTGCTAACCGTATAACTTTTTTTAAAACTTCTTTGCCTGAGGGTCCTACGACAGTTCTTTGTTTTTTTCAGTTTTTGCATACTGTGCGCCCATCGTATCTTTTATCTGTTTTGAAGGAGCATCTTTTGTGATACGCGGCATACCTCACGCCAGCATATCTTTTCAATATATCAGAGAATAGAGTTTTGGTATCCGGCGAGCCTCACTGGATCTACGCAATAACCTCATACACCCGGTGCGCCTGGCTTTAAACCTCTCGGACCCAAGCTTTTTCTTCGAAAATGCAGCCGTCGGGGCAAAACCTGGAGCCAAATAATGGCGAAAATAATGCAGCTTCTGCCGAAAATCAACCGATCTTAACCCCTTCAAGCTCGCCTGAATACCACAATTCGGAGTCGGCACAAACGCGAACCCCGGCGCTTACTAACGCTCCACCTACCACAAATTCTGGGCTGGATGTTATACGAGACAACAATAACGAGGCGCCTGGAGATGTTCCCGATTCTTGGTATCCTCAGCAAAACGGATTTTCGCAACGCTTCACATTTATGAATAATTCAGAAGCCCTGCTCGAAGACATGTCTGAACTGTTTGCCGAGCGGATTCGCCACTACCTACAACAGCATGCTTCAAATCGACCCCCACAAGATGGAATGAATGACTCACATCACGGAAGCACAACTGAGTCTAATACCGAAGACGCGCCGCCTGGGCCACCACCTTCCACCACCGAAGGAATGAACCTTTTTGACGAAATTCTTGACACAGTCTTGGGACAAGGAACAAGTGCAATGCCGACCGGAACAAATGACGGTCGCTCAACAGATTCGCATCCGGAAAACACGGGATCTCAGTTGCCTGAAGCCTCCAGTAACACGAACGGCCCAATATCCTCAGAGAATTTGAGTAACGTTGATGGCGCAACGGTATATACTACTGGAGGCCCCGGAGGTACTCCAGGAGCGATAGTGATCACGGTGAACTACGTGTTCATGGATGGTTCTAATGAGCCGGCGCCTGGCCGTACAGGCTCACTTGTTGTCACTATACCCAACAATGCCACCAACAGAGAGCCTCATATCATCTCGCTGTTTATTTCCCTAGCTACACGAATGGCGTATTCTGCATTGATTCATGGTGGGCCCAAGCCGAAGCCCGGTATTCTGCTCGAGAAATTTCAATCTTTCAAGTCGTTGAACGTGGATGACCTCACCGATAAAACTTGTGCAATTTGTTTTGAAGAGTACGAAGCAACTAAATTCATGAATGAGAAAGTTCTAATAACGACCAAGAGGAGAAAGCTCAGTCCTTCTCGACACGAAGCTTCCGCCTCAGCAACGCCAGAGCCTTCCTCGTCTGTCACTTCTCAGATCGAGCGAGAAAATCCACCATCAACACAGACTTTACCTGCGGGCTCTGAAGAAGAAGATCGACAGGGGAGATTTGAAGAGCAAGCAGAGCAAAAAGTCTATTTATGCGATCACGAGGAAGAATTTGATCATTCACCGCTTCAAATGCCCTGCAATCACGTATTTGGTCGCTCCTGTCTCGCGCACTGGCTCAAAGATAATACAAACTGTCCCCTTTGTAGACTTTCAGTGGCCGACCCTGGCCGATCACCCACCGGAAGCGGCAGCGGTATGCCTCCGATTAGCTTTATTCGGTTTGGTGGACTTGGTGATCTTTCTGCGGAGTCGATCGGTAATCTGCCCGAAACTTTACAACAAAATGAGGTCAATCTGCCTGCAGAGCTTGATGCAGAGCAGCACAGAGATGGCGAGCAGACCTCAGGTCAGCCCACGGCGACAGGCCATGAGCGGCCTGCAAATGGTGAAAGGGCTCTTCCGCGCTTCCTACGTAGGGCCACACTGGTTTTGTTCAACCAGTCAGGTAGGAGAAACGCAGACACGCCGGCGGTACCTCTTGGATCGACTCTGACTAGTGGTTCCCGCGAAAGGAATCCATCTTTTTCACCAGTGATAAACAATATTCAGAACTACTTCAGAAGAGCAAGAAGAAGGAGGGAGGCAGACACCTCAGGTTCGCATTCACTTTTCACCTCGGGCGTCTCCAGTCGCAGAACTCCAAATGGGGTGCAAACAATATCTTCTGATGACAGTGCCTTTCCCAATTTAGTGTCTGCGTCTAGCGAGGCAACCAATGAACAACTGCCTGGAGAAGCACTTTCGGAAAACCCAGAAGATCATTTGCGCTCGCAGAGTGCGGGTAGTATAGAGCGTTCAGATGAGCACCGAGAGCCATCTGAGGATCGCTTGCGGTCAGCTCACAATGACAGTCAAGAGCAGAATTAGGATTTGTTGAGAGAGCGCGGAAATTAATCTATGCATATGGTATTTGTGTATACAATTTGGAAATTAACGTATTGTCTAAGCAGATTTGCATTGTCTGCACAAATTTTCATCGTGGCATAAGAGTATGGCTCGATACTCGTTCTGACAAACAAGCCACTCATCTAACCCGATAGCTCAGAAACGGCTGAAGCTTTGTCTCTATTCTTTTTCTCCTGCGCCTTCGCCGCCCTCACGGATTCGCGCCTTTCCATTCCCTCTTTGATTTTTCGTACTCGCCTTTCTTCTTTCGTCTCCTCAGTTTTTACCGTCGGAAGCTTCATTTCCTTTATTGCGATTTCCAATTGGCTCATCTTTCGAAAGTTTTCTTTGAAACGGTCGAGCGATAATTGAGTAATCACTCTTAGGTAATTGGAGCTCACTAGCAAGTTGAACTTCTCACCCTGTAGATAACCGATGGGGATATCCAACTTGATCAGAATACGGATTCCCACGATATTATTGCTTCCGATTCCAGATTCTCGGAATCCACAAGCCATCGCAGTGGAATAAAGTGCATTGGCACTCTGGGAATCTCGACACTTCACATGTAAGATGAGCGGCTCGAACTTATATAAAATGTAGCGAGTGCTTTCGAGACTTTCCTCCACATCCAAACGAGACCCGGACTCGGTTTTGAAGTCTATTGTTTCGTACCATCCCCCTAAATTTTTAGGGTCGTGAGTGACGAACAACCACCGGCCCTCGTTACCTTTAGCCCCGATCTGTGTTTTGGCTTTATTACCTTCTAAAAATACAGAAACTCGCCCTGAGCACAGCGAGGTTGTGACCATATCTGGATGTTTGTTGATAGTTTCGATCAATGGAAGGCAAAGTTCATCGATCGTGCCTTTGGGGGACGCGTCTGGGGCCTCTTCGGAATTACCCAGAATCTCCTGTAGAATCAGGGCTTTCTTCTGGTCGAATGGATTCAGCATGTGTGGGTGATCGATTGAGAATAGATGCAAAAAGTAAATTATAAGATTTTTCGAGGTCTGAGAGAAAAAAGAACCTGAGGGGATTTAAAGCACTTTTGCAAATGTATACTGCGTAAACCTCTGAGTTCAAGGTCTTTGAATCACGATAAATGTATTCGAAGGCATCTGTACCCAACCAGCGAAGAGCTCGTCGATCACGTGATGAGATAAAGCTTTAACGGCATAACTCTCTTTTTAAGGGCAGTGAAATAAATAAATGACCCCCAGATGCCTGATATCTTATGTAAATTTGTTCTCTTCTCTTTCTTTCTTTTCTTTTTTTGCTGATTCTTATAAAACAGGCTGAATCAGGATAACTGTTCATTTGATTCACAATAGCATACTTTTGTCTCTTTTTTTTTTTTTTTTTTTCAAACCGTGCCGGAGGCTGAGCCATTAGAGAAACATTTCTAAAATTCCA
>JAKTYO010000021.1:69570-97688 GCA_030578735.1 Metschnikowia noctiluminum | reverse complement strand
TTTTTTCTTTTTTTTTTTTTTTTTTCAAACCGTGCCGGAGGCTGAGCCATTAGAGAAACATTTCTAAAATTCCAGCCCCAACTAAGAAACTTTACGGCTTAGTTCAGACCCCGCTTTGAGGAGTTCAGCTTACCTTGCGATACAATACCATCTCTATTATCTCGAAATCTTCACCTGAGCGAGAGTTCTCAAATCTCGAAAGGTAATTACCGTAACGCTAGCATGAGCTTCTTCTCGTCATCCGAGTCAAATTGAAACAACATTTTCAACACAGGCAAGAGCTGTTCTCTTTGTTCCTTGTGCTCTAAGAACCCAACAAGTACATTTTTCAAGTAAGCGACATTTGCGTCTGGTGATTTTGCAGCAGTGTTTCTAGCCTCTTTGTCCATCGCAGCCGCGGCTCCATCACGCTCATGCGTTTCTTTCATCTGTCTGTACTGCAGCGTCATGTGTTTGTAATTTTTGGAAAGCCTCTCAAATTTAGATGTTGATTCTTCGTTTAGCTTCTTGAGCATGCCATTTATATTTTCATATTCGCTCACTTTTTTGCTCGAAGCTTGGAGAGACGCTCGCAATTCAGCCACGGTGTTTTCCAAATCTTTCTGCTTTTGTAAATCTTCCGAGGATGCACGGCTCTGGGAAATTTTCAAGGGCTCGTACTTCTGATGCATATCTTCACAACTCTTCTGGAGCTCAGCGATTTTGTTGACGTAGCCTTCACACATGTGCTTGAGCTCATCAATCTCTCTTTGCCTTTTCTTCGTCAGCATCTGAAATCTGGCTTCTACTTCATTTTGTTCATCATTCATACTCCGCATCTCACTTTTTAGGTCATTGTATTTTTGAGTATGCTGTTCCTCTGCCTCCGAGAAAAGTCTTCTCAAGGTAGACGATTCTCGTGTGCGTTCTTGTAACAAGTTTCTCGCCTCGTATAGCTCATCTTGTAAATCGTCGATTTTATTCTGGAATTCTCTTGATTTCACTGCAAGCTCTTCATGCTGTTGCTTATACTCCAAAATTTCATCCGACGCACTTGCTCTTGTTCTTTGCAAAGCCTCGTGTTTCAATTTCAAGGCATCAAGTTCAGTCGCGACCTTCTGCCTGCCCACTTGGATTTTGCTTACCTCGGCAGCTAGGGCATTTGCTCGCTCAAGAGCAGACTCTTGCTTCTCAATCACTTTGTTCTTCTCCTCTGTCAATCCCTTATTTATTGCATGTATGTCACTATTCGTGGCTTTCAACGTTGCAATTGAATTCTTGAGTTCATCTCTTTCTCTACTTTGTCTTTCCAAAGTGCTCTTGAGCTCCTGTATATGTTCGTCTTTATGAGATACAGATGTCTGCAAAGACGCAATCTCGAGCTTCAACGATGAGTCGGCACTCTTGACTTTGCTCAACTCCTCGATTCTTTCGTTTAGCTTTGCCTTCTCTGTGTTCAAGTTTTCAGCATCCTTCTTGAGTTGTGCGAGCTCATCGTCCTTCTGCTGTATAACGTTTCGAAGGTCGACCAATTTGCCCTTATACTTCACTGAAATGCCCTGAGCTTTTTCAAGTTCACCATTGAGGCGAGTGATCTCTGTTTTCTGGGTTTTCATTTCTCTCTCATTATTCTCGACCTGTGCTCTTATTGACGATTCTTTGGCCTGAATATCCTTTATGTGACTTGTCTCTTTTTCATCTAGCAATTGACGAAGCGAAACTTCTGCATTTTTAAGGCTTGAAATTTTGGCTTCGTGCTCTGATGCCCATTCGAGCTTTGCGTCTTTCAACGAGTCCTTCACAGAAACGAGCTCGTCTCCAACGTCTCGAAGCAGATCTCTCAAGTGTGCATTGTCTTCAATCTTAGACTCGAGCTCCTTTTTCAAAGAGCTGATTTCCGCTCTCAAAGTATCCACGATGCCTCGTTCTTCATCCATCTGCAGCAATGTATTCATCGTCTTTTGAAGGCCCAGCGTCAAATTTGAAAGTTTGGCCTCATTCTCTTCAAGACGAGCATTGGAGGAGCGCAATGATTCATTCTTCTCTTCGAGATTCTTTTTGAGAGATTCGATCTCCCCTGTCAACTTGGCTTTCTCCGAAGAAATGATCTCGACTTGTGCCACGAGGGCCGCTTTTTCCGTCTGGAGCTGCTTTAACTCGGCTTCATACTTGTGCTCATGACTAGCTGGTGGAACTAAAGGTAAGCCTGAACGACCATTCTTCGTGTTTTTCTTCTTTTTACCCGTCTTGAGCAGATTTGGTGTTGTATAAGATGGTCCAGCTGCACCATTTGTTGAAGCTTGATTTTGTGCGGCTAGCTCAAGATCCTTTTTCGTATCCTCAAGTTCTGACGTCAAGCTGTCTAGTTTGTCTATTTTCAATTTGAGATCACCTTGAAGAGTCTCGACTGTGCTCGCAGTTGAAATGGCATCACTTTCCATACCTTTGCACTTCGTATTCAAGACGGCATTTTCCTCCTTAATACCGGATACTGTTCTGTTTAAAAGCTCTATGCTCGAGTGCAAATCGATTGACTTTTCTTGAAGTTTGCTCGACACCTCCTCACTTGACGTCAAGTCTTTCTTGAGGGACTCTATATTTGCTTTGAGTTCAACATTTTCTTCTTTGAAACAGGAGAAATTTGCGGCTTCCGCTTCAAGATTTTGAACAGATGATTCTGCAGCTTTCAACTTGTCTTTGAGGGCTGAATTCTCTTGATGGCAAGCTTCAAGTGATTTCAACTTGTCCTCAAATGTCTTTAAGGACGCCTCATGCTCTTTATCCTTGTTTGTGAGTTGACGTTCCATCTCACTTTTTGTGTTTTCAAGCTCGTCTTGGAGGCTCTTTTTTTGCTCTGCGAAGCACTTTTCTGTGTTTTCGAGCACAGCTTCCTTCAGCTTAATTTCGTCTTTAAGTTTGACTATTTCTTGATCGAAGTCTCCATCGGCATCTATGACTGTATCTTCCGACAGAGCTTTCAGCTTGTTCTCGATTGAAAAAAGTTGCGCTTCTAAGGCTGTGATCTTGGCCTCTAAAGCTGAAATGCTAACTTTCTGTTCATCCTCCATCTTTGCCTTTTGACTTACGCTTTCTTCTGCATACTTCAATGCTTTCTGAGAGTCAGCGAGTTTTTTTGCCAAATCGTCTTTGTCCTTAGCTAGTTTGGTTGCCTCCGAAACAGATCTACGCAACTCAGTGCTCAGCAATGTTGCCTTTTCGGAAAGACCTTTCAAGTAGTCGACCAAAAGCGTCACATCAGAGATCGACAGGACTGGTGTGACCTCGCTCATGACTTTCTCGAAGGCCAGGATAAGCTCACCCTTTCTCTTTTCGACCTTATAGGCTTCTAGAAGCACCGGATACTTTTCCTCATATTTGACAAACTTTTTCAACTTCGAGCGTACCAACAGAGGCAACTCATCGAGGTCTATGTCACGAAGCGGATCCGAAGACTCCTTTCCCGAGCCTTGCTCATTTTTATCATTTTTTGATGCAGGCTCATCTGAATCATTACTCGGGGTGGAATCACCATTGTCGGGTTTCTTTTCCAGCTGTATAATCGCCAGATCTTTCTGTAACACGGCATTACTCGGCAGGTCAATATATTTATCCCTCGGCTTAGCCGCTGGCTCGTCGTCAGAGGGTTGGACCAAATCAGAAATGTCCGGCGTCTTTTTGCCAAGAAGATCCAGCGAGTTTTTTAATTTAGTTATCAGCTCGCTATTTTTTTTGAGCGGATCGACTTGCTGGATTTCATTGAAGCTTTTTGCCACGTCTTCGGAAAACGACTTGAGCTTGTTGAACATCGGAAAAGACCTCCTGAGGCTGTATTGCTGACTATATGTGTGTCTATGTGAAAATGGGCGGCAGACAAGATAAAATGGATGTTGAGAAAAATAATATGAACCAAGAATTCCAAAATGCTTTGTCTTACCGAAAAAAACAACTCAATTGCGTTTAAGATCTCTCTCTGGCCTAAGCTCAGGCAATCTCGCAAAGCGCATTCGTGTTGGGTTAGAAGAGGTGGAGGCGCGTTCGAGGTCCGCCGCTACATACAGGCGCCAGGCTGAGAACCTATCGACCGGGCACATTCAACGGCTGCGCTGCAACGTTTGCACCCAAACTTTGGCGAGCTTTATCCTCTCGAGGTTCGATATTAAGTGAAAGTTGATATTGCTCGTCGATTGTGGGGCACTTATCGAACCATAGATCGATGAATGTTTGGATGTCCGGCACAGTGTGGAAGTTATAATGTACTTGCTTAAACCGATCGATCCCCGTGACAATTTCCACTGTCTTGGCCCGCTTTGCAAAGTTTATCATCCGCGTTCTATTCAAGAGGTGATCTGGGTTCCCGTGGTAGACGAACGTGAGATCACTGAGGTAGACTCCGAAAAAGGGCACACATGGCTCCGAGCCAATGAACTTCAACATATCTCTATATTCATTGAAATTCCGGCTTGAGTTCATGAGCTTGTTCATGTTTTGTAATCGAGTGAGTGTATCCTTGGTGACAAATGCCCATGTTTTCTTCAATCTGTGGATAGGCGAGGAATATAACGCAGATATTATGGCCGTCATCGAGGAAAAATTGTTGTATTGACGACACCACTCGGCTACTTGCACGAAGTAACGGATAACTTTCACTCTTTTCCTGTGATCATCTTTTCTCAAGATCAGATACGCGACAAAATTTGTCAACTGATTGGAAGACTTTATGAAATTTTGAATGCTCGACACCGACTCATTGACCCCAGATCTCTTGCCCCACACTTTATGGATGCAGGAAAGCTTGGAGATACTACAATAGAGGTTGAACTCCCTCAATGTCAATTGACGAGCCAATTCGACATATTCAATGTCCAAGAGCCGAATTTTTCGTAAAGAGAATCCTTTGATGAGCGGTGCAGGAGCCTTGTCGGTCACATGCAAAGGCTGTGGAGTGGGGGTAATTTTTTCGCCATCCTTGACTTTCTGCACATCTTTGGCGAGTTTCTTAGTGATCGAAAAGCTTTGCACTTCCGCCAAATTGAGAAATTCGAGCCACTTCAGGAGAACGCTGTCGACGTGGAAAGACTCAGACCAGTGATTCTCGACAATGAGCTTCATTACATTCAAGACTTTGAGACGAATGCGGTTTTGTTTTTTTTGTAACCATTGAAGGTATTCCTCGTAGCTTAACCCTTCGGGAGCTTCGATTTGGAATCTTCTTATCAATAGATCAAGAAGGTCCGATATAGACAATATCGTGGCGAATGACACCATGAACACCGTGTTGAAGGCATTATCCAAAATGTTGTGATGTGTCAAATGAGCAATCAATGCTTCCCTTGTACCACCTTTGATGTTTCCATTCATGTCAAGAAGCAAGTCAAATTCATCATCACCTTCCAAATACCACGGCGTGTCGTCGCTTTTCTTCTTCCCGCCAAAGTACAGCCCACCAGATTCTTCCGGTTTGAGACCAGCAGATGTATTGTCACGCTCGGCAAGGAGGAGCTCCACATTAAGATTATCATGCATCACACGTGTCGCGTAATTGAGAATGGTTTCTCTCTCTTCAACGAGAACTTTTGTCAACAACAAAATATTGTCACAAACAGAAACGCCTTCTTTCAACATCCCATACAATGCGAGATCTTGATCAAAGGTGATTCTCTCGTCCTGCTTAGTTTTCAGTTGGTTCAGCAATATTTGACTCAATAGCATTGCAGACCTTTCTAGTGGGTCTCTCATAGCGTCTCTTCCGTAGCTAAAATCTTCTTCTTTCATGGATGCAAAAGCATCAGGATCTTCTAGTGTGAGTGCTTGCATGTTAATGATGATCTTCGAGAGGGAGTCATGAAGTTGTTGCTTGTTCTGAAAAAATTCAAGCACCACAGGGTACTCAAAAGTAAGACTGCTTTCGACAGATGTGACTCTTGTCAGACTCTCCATTTGCACGTCTGCAGACTCACTAACAGAAAGCTTTTTGACGAGGCAAAATACCGTGAAGTCGAAAGACTCCAAAAGATCAACCAAATGACTCGCGTGGTGTAGATATTTATACATGACGCGTAAAATCTGCTCGTTTCTCTCATTCACCAATGTTTCATTATAGTAGCAATGTTGTCTGGCAGGCTCGAGATATGCCAATCCTTCGTCAGTGAATTTTTTGAGCTCGTCACTGTATGACTTCGCTCGATCGAGAGCATTGTTATCAATAATGATTTTCAGATGGTATTTATTTTTCAAATCGTCTCCGCTCAAGTTGAGAAAGGTGTGCGTATTCGTAAAAAACGGATTACACCAATTGCCACCATTGAACTCGTTCGAAATAAATCGAGGGTAGATCTGAGGTAACACATTGTACCTATCCTCGCCTTCATCTTCCGACACGTCAGAGCTATCGTAGTCGCGAGCATGCACTTTTTTGTCTTTCGAGAGTTTGAGAAAAATGTCTATTAACCCATTCATCTTCGAGCGCAACACGCCTATGCTGCTTTCTATCAGCTGTAAGTAGGATATGACATTGTCTTCGCCAGAAACCAGTTGATTCAAAGAGCCGCTATCCCTGGATGAAGGGGCACGCTGCTGTATTGTACTGTCTGATCCTCGGGAAGATGCACTGGGCCTCTCATGCGGAGCTGTGCTGGTCGACTTGTTGAGGTTGTGAATGCCAAGATTGAGATACTCGTCTCCAACCAGGCCATCCGAGTAGTGCATCACACTCAAGTGCAACAAACTATTTATGTACATCTGTGAGAACGCTTCGGAGACTCGTCTCACCCTGTGTCTGATTGACTTCTCCAATTTTGACTCGACAAAATCGGCCTGGGTCAACCGCGCAGCACACATAATAAAGGAGACGATCTTTGTCAACTCGGACAAATGCATGGTGAAAAGTTGTTTGTTTGAGGTCTCAAGCGCCTTCCATGTCAAATCGAGCAAGAAGTTCACTTGGTCACGGAGGTCTGTCCAGCGGGAAATATCCGAGAACTGCTTGTAAAACAAGCCAGATGTGCTGAAAAACGGCTGGGTGAAGTTGTGGTATGATGACGAGCTGTTTTGCGACATAGTGGACGCACTGGACTCTCTTTTCGCGGAGTTATCAAATGACTTCCCCATTGACGAGGACCGCGAGCTCAGCGCCATGTCGATGGCACTCAAAGCACCACAAAACTCGTTTGGAAAGTGCTTGAGGGTCAAGGATACGTCCTCCGTGGCGTCTTTTGACGGAATGTCCACAGTAACGCCGTGATAATCTATCGCAGGGACCATTGGCGTCAAAGGAAGCGTGGCGCAAAACACATCGAGATACTCGCAATAGTAGACAAGCTCGTCGGTGTCTGTCATGCGAGGAACCCAGATCACGTTTTTACCCTCTTCTTCCTTCAAAGCCGCGACCTGCTCCTCTGCGTCTTCCGCTGGAATGAGCTGGATCTTGTCCATTTGCTCCGGCGGTGAAGCAAGATTCGAGTACGACCCCAGCCGCAGCGAAAACGCCATGGACCCGCCTGTACATGAAAGAGTTGAGGCGAAGGAGGTCTGGTGATGGGCAGAGGGCGAGTCTGCAGATAGCTGGTTGGTCTGCTTGAGTTCGCTTTTCCGTGGCTTGCCGTCTAGGCTCGTTTCCGACAGAGCAAAAGACACCACTGAGTTTTTCCGCGTGTTCGACGACAGGTCGCGAGCCAGGTCGCCCAAGTTCTTTTGGAGAAGGCTCGTGAACAGCGGGATAAGCACATTGGCCGCGGTGTTGGCTGCCGTGATCGAGTCGATCTCCTTGTTCGACTGTAGCTTGTTCAAAACTGGCTGCACGTAGTTGACCGAACGCACGTAGTTCAAGGGGAACCAGCCCCTACATACTTCGCCGCTGGTTGTGAACAATACTCCATCCCACCAGCCAGAGGTGTTTTTGGAAAGCACGTACACGGTGTCGCCCAATTCCAAGGGCAAATGAGACGGCTGGGTTCCTGGAAAGTCGTACAAGGCGATCACTGTATCTAGACAAACGAAACTAGAGTCTAGCGGGTCGGACTTATCATGATGTGGCGAGTCTGAGTTGGGCGAGATATTTGCCGGAAGCATTGTGTATTGCTTTGTTGGGAAGATGCCGTGTTCTGTGTTTTATTTGGGTTGCTCGGCACAGTGTGAATGTTGTGGATTTTTCAAGCCCCTTTAAGATAAGTGACCCAAATGAGCCTATTTAGAACGGCAGATCGATAATGTTTGTGCTGATTATAAATGGGGCAAAGACTTAGCAGAATTCAGTAGTATTCAGTAGTATTCAGTAGTATTCAGCAAAATCCAGCAAAATTTAGCAAAATTCAGCAAAGTTCTTGCGATTTTGTTCGAAATATGTGTTCTCAACGATTCCCTGAATATCTCCAGCTACACCAGCGGCCAGATGCGAATGGAAGCTGAAGTAAAGAACGGCCAGGGGTTATTCGGTGGAATGACCAAGCTCGAGGCAGGCCAAAATCAAACTCGATTCCAAAACAATGAGAATCAGAAAAGGCCAGGATTTGTGCAAGCCACCTGCAATGATTTTCTCAATGAATATAATTAGTACCTAAAACCACAATTAGTTATGTAGTATGTATCAGATTTGAGGATGGAAAGCGGGCGCGAGCCGGAGTCCAGACTGAGTGCGAGACTGAAAATTTAACTTTGGGCCCAACTCAAACAACTCAAACAACTCAAACAATTCAAACAATTCAAACAATTCAAACAATTCAAACAATTCAAACAAATTTGCCTACGAAAACGGGACTTCTCTAAGTTCTCTCCTCGTTACGTGGTGCGGCTTTCCCTCCCTCTCTCTCACAGGATAAAAAAATCTTTAGATGGTTTAGAGCCGACATCGACAAAGATAGACACTAGGGCGCGTTGGCACTGGGGGGCCAGGGCTATTATGCAGTACACCGCGGGTCCGATAAGTTTAACGAGGCCGATAGGCGACGAGCTTCAGGCCGGGCAAGGGAACGGTATGGGGCAAGATGGGGAGAGACGAGTACAGAGAGGAAAACAAATTATATATAAGAAAAGGAGAGAAATGCACAAAAAGGAGAGAAATGCACAAAAAGGAGAGAGATGCAAAAAAACAAAGACTGGCTGATTGGTAATGCCCTTTTTTTTTGGTCTCAATCCATATCCTCTTTGAGTTTGAGCATAGCTGAAGATATCATTGTGGCTTGCTGGATGGCAGATGTAGAAATCATTGAGAAAGTTGGGACTTTTTGGGAACTGTTTGGTTCAAAGAGCAGAGGTTTTCAAGCGCGGCCCTAGACCGAATCGGTAGTGCCCCGACTAATTATTTTGAGTGGGCTGAAGTCTTTGGCTTTTGTAGCATGCAACCATAGTAACAAACGAAAAAAATTAAAAATGTACTGACGATGTTTTCAATTTTATGGAAAGAGGCGTGGGGAAGCTGCAAGGAGAAAAGACTCTCGTGGGAACTTGACAAGTTGTTTCTTTTGTAGAATCTCAATTAATTAGAGGTCTCCAGGGCCTTTTCAAAATTAGGCTCAATTACACAATTCGGAGTTGAATAAAACTTTCTCATGAAAGGACAATCGGATCGGGAAAAATACATACACGTAAGCGAGAGAAATCTCGTCTTTTCTCATGTAAAAAAAGAAAAAAAAAACAAATTCCTCTTCCTTTTGTCACCCAATTCTCTACAAAATCGTCTTCAATCGCGGAAGCTAGCGTGGAGAAATTGTAGCTCCCATCCGAATCCAATCATTGTGCTTTTACTAGCTGCGAGAGGCCCGAACTTGTTCAGAATCGGTGTGAAATGAGCATCTCAAGAAAAGCACAAGTCTTACTTACGTCCACCAATTGTTTGCAAAAGCATACTAAGAGAACGTAAGTTTTATCAAAATAAGAGACTAAAGTATTCTGTGGAATGTGTTCGCTCCAGAGGTTATCACAAGGACCACTCATATGACAAAAGAAAAAGAAAAAGAAAAAGATTGCCGCGTCTTTAAAGGGCCTCTGGCTCTGCTCGTGCCTTCTAGCTAGCAACCCCAGAGTCCAGACCACCTCGCACTTAAACCTCCCCATTTTGCATCTGCTCCTGTTTCACGCCGGCCCTAGATCGCCGGCCCTGTTTCGCGCTGGCCCTAAATTGCTGGCCCTGGGCCTGAGGGCTTACCATCTCCTAATTAATCCGCCCCAAGATTTGGGTCGATTAGCAAAGATAAAAAAAATAATATAAAATTTCACAAACACATTTGGCAAAAAAAATCAGCTGTAAACAAGCTGACACTCAAAAGAACAAAATTATTTCTTGTCGTTCTGCTCACTCCAGAAGAAATGCTCAAATCTGGTGATAAATGTTGATTCTGGACTCGAGGTGTCCATTGCCAGGTATTCCGTTCTCAACATTATCGGCCCTACTTGTCTGCCAGTTTCTCATCTTAATACATCCCCACCTAATCTATCGATAAAACATATTTCCCAGCAATTGGAAATCACGATTGTTTTGCCAAATTGCCCAATCTTTTGCAAACACACAAATCTGCGCTTGCGACGCCCTAGAGCCAATTGCACCCGCACCCTGATATATACTCAATCCCCCTCTACTTCCACGATCTTCGACCCACAATGTCACTTTTTTTCAAGGCCCCGGTCGACATCGAGATCAGGCTCGATGACGAAAACACACGCAAACACGTCGAAGTCAAGCTGCCTCAAGGAAGAACCGATTTGCTTCCGGTTTTCGCCGACGGCGAGTCTGTAAAAGGAGCAGTCACGGTTCGTACACGTGAGGGCAAGAAACTCGAACATATCGGCATCAAAGTCCAGCTTTTGGGCTCGATTTCGCTGTCGGTCGACGTCATCACAAGTTCCGAATTTCTCCTGCTCGCCACGGAGCTTGCGTCGCCGGAAACTTTGGCTCGCGAGGAAACCTATCCGTTCGAATTCAAGAATGTCGAAAAACAGTACGAAAGCTACCGCGGTAAGAACGTCAGTTTGCGCTATTATATCCGCGTCGTGGTGTCTCGGAAAAATAAGCAAGAAGTGACCCGTGAAAAGGAGCTCTGGGTGTACCAGTTCCAGAAACCTGACCCAGTTTCAGGCTCTGAATCTAAAGAGGACCAGTCCCTGGTAGTCCACAAGCCGCCGACGGTGAAGATGGACGTTGGGATCGAGCACTGCTTACATATCGAGTTCGAGTACCTGAAATCGCGGTTCCTGTTGAAAGACATCATTGTTGGGCGAATCTACTTTTTCCTAGTTAGGCTCAAGATCAAGCACATGGAGATCTCGCTCATTCGGCGGGAATCGGTAGGTGCCGTGCCCAACCAGATAGTCGATAGCGAGACATTGGTGAAATTTGAGATCATGGACGGCGCCCCGGTCAAGGGCGAGAGCATACCTATCCGGTTGTTTTTAGGTGGCTACAACTTGACCCCAACCTATAAAGATGTGAACAAGAAGTTCTCCACAAGGACATACCTCTCGCTCGTTTTGATCGACGAGGACGCGAGGCGCTACTTCAAACAGAGCGAGATCATCTTGTTTAGGGAGGAATAGATGCGAGATCTTAACTTGAGGCCCCTACTTTCGGGGTAGGGGGTTATAAGTGACTCCTTTAGTCTTTTGTCAAAGAACTAGATGATCAAAAATCACTGTGAGAAACGACTTTATTTGTGCTTTTCCACTGCTACTGGTCTTGCGTTTATGAAAACATTTATGAGTCTCTGAGGTGTTCAAATCTTGAGTCTTGAGAGAGGGAGGGCTGGTTTTCAACAATTTCAAACCTCGTTGGAAACCCACGCGTTTGACTTTTGATTCAACAAGAAAGATCCGGCCTATTGAAATTGACGGTTAAAGCAACTCTCGCTCCATCGAAAATCACCCAAACTAAAAAAAAGCGTTAGTACTAACTACTATAATGTGTGATGAAACCAATGCTCTTTTGTCGCGCGCACGCACATTTGTGCGAGTGCTCCTGGTACGTGGGATGAGAAGATCTACAGAAATGAACACTTATATTGTTTGACAACTGACCCAGAGCCTCCTTACGCTGCTGATCATTGGCTCATGATCCAATCACCTCATTGATTTCGCATCTCTCATACTCATTTTGCATTCGTCTTCCGACCTCCATACCGTCTACTGAACCGTATCAAATACGCGAGTGTGCTATATCGAGTGCAAGCAATCCCCACGAGTTCATAGTCTCGAAATTTTGTTGATAGCCTCCAAAATTCGGTTTTCAAAAACAAGAACCGGAAAACAAAAAGACAGGACGAGGTGCGAAACACACTTTCTCTTTTGTCCAATCCTATCTCATGTCTGCTGCTAGTCTACGAAATGATACCGAGTCTAAGTCAAGCTACCAGTCTGTGTCACTCTCTACGGCAGGAATGAGAGCTCTCATTTTTCAGCTACAGTCCATTTATCTCCGGACTCCGCTCAAGCTCTTTCGCCCGTCTAGATTCGACTACATGGTTTATGTACGCGAACAAGCTAACAAGCATACAGATATACTTTCCAAGCCGTACAAATTCCGCACCCATTCCAGCTTGGCCATGCTAATAAGCGTTCTCAAGCGCGAGGGCTGGCGTTTTATACCAGACAACATCTTGCCCCCACTCATAGCGAATTCCGCCACCGGCGTGATCTTATACGGCACGTATTTGGGAGCTCTTGACTCGTTCAGCCAAAAGGGCCCAAAGGCCAATTTCGAATACTCTCCAATAGATACCTGGCGTGCAGGATTCGTCGCTGGTGCAATGCAATCGTTGGCTGCTGCTCCGTTGGACGCGATCTATTCTCGGCTGACAACCGCAGAGATGATCTCCGGGAAGCACGAGAATCTATGGAAATACGGTGCTTATAAACTCAAAGAAATCGGCTTGGCCGGCGTGTTTGCGGGATACGCTTTTTCATTTGTGAAGGAGAGTTTTGGCTTCGCTTTCTACTTTTCGACATTCGAGCTTATAAAAACCCGGGGTTACAACTTGACATATCGCGTGATTTCGGCATATAGAAATTTCAGATTGGCGTTGAAAGAGAAGTTATCGTTCTTTAGCTCGCCTGAACCAAAGGTCAATTCCGAAATCATCAAGAAAGAGCGCCTAAGGCTGACAAAGATTCTCAAATCAACCTTTGTCTTGCTAGCGGGCGCCTCCGCTGCATTCACGCTACTCGCAGTACAGTATCCTTTGACGAAAGTGCAAAGGATACATTACAATCGGCTTGAGGCACTTGATATTTATAATTCTTCAGTACACCCGCTGAAAAAACGTCCCTTTGTGAAGGTGTACTGGAACTCATACCTCGATACTTACCAGCAAGTCTTGAAGAACAAGCAAACATACAAATTGTCGTGGTTCCATCTAGCATATAAAGGTTTCGCCCGGAATGCCCTCACAACCATCCCCGCCACACTGGTGGGCCTTTTGATCTTTGAGATCATGAGAACTAGGTTGGCAGATGAGTTCGATGAGCAAGGCACCCTAGCTTAATCCTTTTTTTTTCAATTATACAAGTGGAAGCTTTACTTGCCTGACCATCTCCAATATTTATTTGCGTGCTTTCTCGTACGCGACCCACCCAGCCTTTCTATATCTTTCGCCTTCCACACTGGGGTCTCTGCCTTTGCCAAACAAGCCTCTACCCACAATGATGATGTCGGTCCCGGTTTTTATGACTTCGTCCACCGTTCTGTATTGTTGACCCAACGCATCGCCCTTATCATCGAGTCCTACGCCCGGAGTCATTGTGAGCCAATCAAAACCTTCTGCGGCGCCTCCCATGTCTCTTTGGGCGATGAATCCGATAACAAAATCCTTATCAGTCTTGGCGATCTCAACAGTCTTTTCCGTGTACTCCCCATATGCCAAAGAACCCTTGGACGAGAGCTCGGCCAACATCAAGAGACCTCTGGGCTCAGCCGTCGTTTCTGCTGCAGCCTCCTTTAGTCCTTGCACGATCCCCGCACCCGTGATTCCATGTGCATTCGTGATATCGGCCCATTTGGCGATTTGGTAAACTCCTCCAGAGTATTGTTTTTTCACAGTGTTCCCGATATCGGCAAACTTGCGGTCCTCGAAAATCATGAAGTTATGCTTTTTGGAAAGCTTAAGCAAAGGAACAATTGTGCCTTCGTAGGAAAAGTCATCAATGATATCAATATGCGTTTTGACGAGGCAGATAAAAGGTGCCAATTTCTCGATGAGAGCGAGAAATTCCTTTGTCGTGCTCACATCCACCGACGCACATAAGTTGGATTTCTTTTCCTCCATGAGACGCAAGAGCCTTGCCGCAACTGGCGATGGATGGCTCTCTGCTCTTTGTGTATATGTTTGTGGCATTTCTGGTGTATTACGTTTCTTGAGAGACAGAGATTTAAGCATTTTTTTTTCCATAGCGCTGCAGAGTCACGTGCTTCACGCTGCGCGGGCGTCTTATCTCATGCGAAGTAGATAGCGGCTGCAAAGGTCGAAGAGCTCATAGCAACTTGCAAGAGCTTTCAACATAACCTAGCAAAAGGAAAAAAAAAGTAGTATGAAAAAAAAAGGGGAAGATAAATTATCAACAGCGATAATTCAATATAAAAAAAATCACATAGGAACCGGAATTGTTTTCGATCGCTTCTTTGTATTTATTAATCGAACTCTATAGTTTATTTGAGTCTGCTCGAATTAGGTGATGGTTCGCCCGGTCGTGAGAACGTATGCTAGTACAGACGGCAGCTAGCGCCAACGTCAGCTACTTGATACATTCAAACGGGAAGCCACCGAGCGACCACACAAGATAATATTCGAGAAATCGTTTGAAATATATTGGCGCGCCCAAGAGTGTCAAGGCTGTCCGGTGAACACCTCATATTTTTACTTGGGCGAGATCTCTTCCTGAAGCCCTGGAAACAACTGATCGAGGGCGCTCCAGGTTTCTTGCCATAGAGGCTCTTTCTCTGCCGTCAAGAAGTCATGCTGCAACACTAAGATCATATTTTTCATGACTTCAAGACTAGGCTCGCGCACTCGTGGTGATAACTCGTTAATTTTAATGAAATCACTGATTAAATTGAGCCAAACGCTCTCAGCTGTGTTATCTGGCAATTCGGAGTGGAGTCTGAGAAATGTTTTACCCACTATATTAAGCACCTGGGAGTGCGTCTCCCAAAAGTTCTCGGGGTCTGTTTCGAGCGTCTCTTCCTTCTGTAATTCCGCGAGCAAAGGCAAAAGCCCATACTCGAAAATCCCCAGCGCATTGTAGGACTCCGTAAGCGGACCTGCCGAGATTGTATTCTGTAGTACCTGCACAGCATGGCTTCTGATCTCGCGACACGGATTGAAGCACTGATGGGCCAAAGCCTGGACCAATGGGTACGTCAGTTTGTGCTGCGCAGAACTCAACTCGCCGGTCAAAGAAACGCTTCTTTTGGAAATTTGAATAAGCGCTTTGTTTCGTTCTTTTCTTTCCTCCGTTTCTTCCGTTCCTTGGCCTTGCTCATATTGCGCGCCTATAGCGCCCAACGACGAAATTTCATCGAGAAGCCCGAGAAATGGTAGATAGTTCTCATTGTTGATGTCTGCGGGAGACTGGTGTAATACAGTTTCTGCATACATCAAGATGTCCTGAGAGAATGCTTTCACAGCTCCCATGACTCTAAGTATATTCCAGAATGGCTCATTCCAGAAGATGCTTTTAACTTGACTTTCATCATCCACCAAAGAAAACAACGGTTGTATCAAAGATGCCCCGTGTTTAGCAAGTATCTCATGCTCAAACGCTAGAATACTTTGAATGGATCTGGAAACTTGTTCTTGATGATCAATTTTGCTCTTTCGGGAGAGTAGGAAAAGATAGGTGCTGAGTCTAATGAAGCCCCGTTTAGAAAGGTGAGTTGGGTCAAGATACTCGACGAGGCGACTGAATACTAGCTCGATAGAATCGTCATCGTCCGCGATCAATGTAAAGCAAACCATTATTTCAAACAAGAATATCACTTCTGTTTCGTAAAACCTTTTGATCTCATTCAGGAAAGCGGGGAGCTCCAGGGATAAGAGCAGAATGAAAACCTTGATCTCCTTTGCTTCGCTTTTGGAGACAACGTCAAATATTGCCGGAATATTGAGCGATTGTACACAGTCAGCAGTAGAAAGCGTGGACTCTATTTCCTGATCAGACGGCTCTGGAGGCTCATCAGAATACCCTTTCAAAAACGAAGAAAACGTTGAAAGAATACCACTCTCTTTGAGTGGTTTGACCTTCTGTATGACAAAACTAGGTTTCACTCTTGCCAACGGCGCAAGTTTTAGACTTTTCTGAAAATCGCTGAACAAATTCGGCTCTATCAAGCAATTTTCAAATAAATTCAAGATCAAACGTATGACTGAACTCCACGATTCTGACACTTTGCAATTTGGCTTTTTAATCAACCTAAAGAGAACCACAGTTGAGAGTTGCGCCTTGAAGTCCTTTCCAAAATACACAGATAGTTCACTTACTGTAACAGGATCGGTCTTGTTTTCAATCGTGAGCTGAGTGATTGGAATCTCAAGATTGAATTGATCTTCCTCTGAGACTTTTGCAGCAGGGCTTTCGCTCAAGGTTGTGAGCTTAGATAACAGATCTATCATGTGGCTGACAGCCGAGTCCAAATTGTAAATAATGCAGATGTTTGCGCATTTGTCGATGGAAGACATCAACTTTGTAATAATATTATCGTCGGAAGCCTCTCTGAACACCTTTATCAATGTGTCCACCACATTTTCGACCGCAGAATCAAACAAAAGGCTATCAAAATCACATAAAGTCGCAGTGTCATAATCGCTGACGGAATTGCTATGATCTCTGGCCCAACTGGATTGAGATGATATTAGATTGTGCCACACGTCATCAAACCATTTATCAGTACCATGGTGTTCCTCAGGCATGATTATTTCTCTGTCCTTGATAGAGTTGTAAATACAAGCCATGTACCACTCCGGAAAGTCTTTACCATTGTAAACTCCCTTGAGATTTCTGCGATATGCCTCAAGATCCATCAGCTTTTTGACCTGTGGATTATGCAAATCAGTATTAAGCATAATGATGGAATACGACAAGATGAAGACTGCGTCGCGATCAGGCAAGACTGGCTCTCTATCAGGATGGTCTTCTGGTGCTGTGTTATTTTCCTGAGACTGTGATGCAACAAAAGCTTCGGCGAAAAGTTCCACAATTCGCTCGATTTGTTGAGATTCGCCTGGAAGTCTGAAGGATTTAAGCATCATCCTCAATCCTTCGTCAACTCTCAACCCGCCAAAGTCAAATAATAGCATGAACTCTTTGAGAACTTCAGAATTGGCTGGCTTGGCCAAATATTCCCCAAGAATCTTTTTGTTGAGTCTAGCTGATTTTTGAAAGAAAAACTGCGCCAACTCCTTTGCGTTCTGAGCGTCCTGAACGAAATTTTGCTCGGCAAGAGCAACAATGCCTTTCTTTGGATTTTCGTTAAATATATCGGTGCATTTGATGAACGCCTTTTTCTGCAACTTGTCTGCAATCAAAGGGTGTTTGACGATGTCAACATTGTCCTTAGCTGCAAAACTCTTTGCTCTGGAGTTGATTCCAGAGACAAATGACAAAATGCCTTCCAAACAAATAGGAGGCACATTGTCCGTTGTGGTGATTGCACTTTCAGGAAGAGCTAGCTCGCACAAAAAATCAACGAACGTGTTAGCCAAGTCAGACTTTTCAAAGTCGCAATCGTATTCCACAAACAATTGAGCAAAGAACTGAGGCGACCTTGTCCAGAGAATAGACAAAGATTCGACGATGAGCTCCTTTGACGCTGGGCTTCTTGAAGAGATTGCAGTGGCATTTCCCTTGATGTTCTTGTCGATTGCAGATTTGTTTGGCAAGATGGACTTGAAAATGAGATTGAACGTCAACTCGATTTGTGACTTGAGATTGTTGTTGAGCGTCACAGCCATCGTGCAAAACAACTTGAGAGCCTCCAGTAGAAGCGCAAGCGAGTCAGTGGAAGATATGATTTGCAGCACATCTTTAGATACGGGGTCAGCCAAGAGGGCCATGAGTGACGGGTGTTGAGAAATCTCATTGCCTGCAACTTCGACAGCGGTGTTGATGAGGGACAAGGCGAAAACCCGGGATGACTCCATATGTTGATACTGGTTTGTAGGAGAGCTCATTGAGATCAAAAGGCCGAGGAATTCGTTTATGCACTGTATGTCGAATTGTTCTTGAGTGTCCTCGGTATCCACAACCGATATTTTCCGAGGCGAGAGCGGTGTTAAGTCAACGGTGCCAGCCGACAGTGTTTCATGTGCAGAGTCTGTACGGGCGCCAAAATTGACCGAGCTTTCGATGGAGTCGTCGGAATCATGCTTAGAAATGTGCGCGTGACTGGACGATTGGAAGTCGGCATAGTTTGGCGCGATTTCTTCGCCATTCGATGGTTCAGGGTCAAGTTCCCGAACACGCAGGAAGATCCGCACAGTCATAGAGACCATGGCCATTTCAGCGGCTCTCCTGAGTACCTCGCTGCGTCTTTTGTTACAAGCCAAGGAGATACAAGTATGTATGACTTCCGATATCACTGCGTTTGTCAAGAGTTTGGAAAGGGGGCTCACAAGAATCGTCTCTAGAAGACGCAAGACTTTTAAGAGCACGGCGTCATCCAGATTCTGATCAGAGGCCTCGAATCTGCATCTTGTCAAAGATGTGGTCAACTGAACGAGCAGATTGACCAAGTTTTTCAGGCGAAACGAAATGATTTCATACTGCAAAAGCTTGGATATCACATTAAGCGCCAAGCTGGTGACGTTTCCCAGCGTCAGACTCGACTCAATCGTGAGTAAAAAAGGCTGTAAAAGCGTCAAGCTGTCAACACTGTTGATGTCCGCTGTATCGCTCAAAATCGCTCGCAATTGCAAAAAACTCGAATGTAGCGGGTTTGTCGGTCCTGACGCGGTGCCGTTGGCTGTCCGACTATGGGCTCCTGACGCTGTGAAGGGGCTCAAGCCAGCCACTGGATTTGAGGTGGCAGAATTCGACACAAGCGGCTCGTCGTCGCCGAAGAAATCGGCGGCAGCAAATATGGAGGCCACCCCGCCTTGCATCCAGCGGCCCTGCTTGCGCATAGCCAGCGATATCCGCATACATTCCTCAATCATAAGCGCCACCGGGTCAACGGCGTATTTGTGTGGAGTTGGCGCCCGGCTTATGGCGGCGGCAGTTGCCAAAGTCGGCTCCAGGTGCTGTGCGAGCACGTGGTCAAGCAGCATGACAAAAGAAGTACGTTTCCGAAAAAAAAAGGGGCAGGTAGTACCGTCGAAATGCACACCTTGTGAAAAGAACCGGTGTTTAGGGCCACGGTATCTTTGGTGCGACCTTGCTCGGGGCCACGCACTGTAGTATGTAGTACCAGAGCCAATGAAGCCAGCGTAGACCTTACCATGGAGATATATTACAGAGTTGTTTAGAATTGAAGAAAGGTTCTGATTTCGTCACTTCCATCAAGGGAGGTAAAAGGTCTTTTACTTTTCAATTTCACTGTTTCTACTCTTGCTTCGATATTTATTCTGATTGTTATATTTGTTCCTTGTTTGAATTTTGTGAGTCTCGAAAAGTTGTGCGAGCCTTCTGCCGCTCGAAAAGGTCCAGAATATTAGGAGTTTTTTGCAAAGTCCCGTGTTTCAAAGATTGACTTCCAGCCTTTACACAACCATTTTTTTTTCAATAGGGTCCCTCATCTCCTAAGCCAGTGTTAAGGCTCTTGCTCGAATTGGGCCGTGAAAACGGAGGGAGATAGTAGGATAGAGAGAGATAGTAGGATAGAGAGAGATAGTGTAACAGAGCGAGATAAGCGGGAGGTGGGTCTCATGCAATGGTAAGGGACACGGAAAACATTTTTTATGAGCAAACTAGCCCGAACTTATCTTGATGAAAATGAATTTTATTATAAGGCTTTAAAATCCAGGGGCGTCTCCTAATCACCGTTTCCTAATCACCGTCTCCTAATCAACGTCTCCTAATCAACGCCTCGTACCCAACCCTCAGTTAATGAAAACTAACGAAAAAAAACGCTGTTAGAACCAAGAAAAAAAAAACAGTTTTTCGAGTGTGCCAAACTATCCTTTTCTATGAGAATCTATGAGTGGAGCTTATGTATATGTTGAAGTAGATGATTCAATTGTTGTTTTTGGTGGAAACGAAAAAAAAACACATTGAAAGCTGGCCTCACGCTAGATAAGTATTTTATTTCCTTTTTTCTTTTTTGTTGACCTTCTATGAAAACTACGATCTTTTGATTATGGAAATATTGTCGTATCTTGATCAGACACTATTTGAGTTGTTCTTTTGCAGGCAAAGAGCTGTAAAAATTGTAGCAGATACCATATTTGTGGTTCGCAAGTTTTTAAGAATTTACATCACAGCAAACCATAATTATCCATTTCAAGCCATTCATAACAACACATTTCCGCCTTTATCATTTCCTGTCATTTCAATTGTTCATCTTCTCAATGGCCATCCACAGTGCCCGCGCTTCTTGGATTCGTAAAATACGCCTCAAATTCTTTTTTTTTTTTTTCTTCTCATTCTTCTTCAACCCTCTATTTGTTCTATTAGTTACTTTTTTTTGCTTTCTGTTTACTTTTTTTTACTCTAAAGCCATTTGTATTTCTTCTTATCATTCACCGAATCGAAGTTGCTTCAAGACTCTTTTAGAAAGTTGCTTCAAGACTCTTTCAGAAAGTTGCTTCACCATATGTATACACGCATCTACTTGTGGTATTCGTGCCAACATGCTTGACTTTCTTAAAAAAGTCTAACGTATTTAAGAGTGAAACAGTTTTTTGGTTTTTTTGAGAAGGTCTTTTCATGACTGTTTATTCTCAACTAAATCAAGGTTGCAGTTCTGGTATTGAAGCGTTCACCTCGTGGTACTACGGTGTATGGAATATTGACAGTTAAATCATTTCTGGTATGTACTTCGTGGAATCGCCCAATCTTTTCACCTTCCATAATCTTTTACAACCCAAGAGTACTAAAGAGGACTAAGCCAGGGCGCAGTTCTCCATTCGAAAACGGAGGAGCCTAGTACATATCATCAAAGAAGTCAAACCTTGTTCGCGATCGACCAAAGAAGTTTGAAACACCGTAGCGATAACTCACATAAGATCAGCACTTGTTCTGATAACCACTTTATCACAGAGGCATTTTCATCTTGACTCTTTCATGGGGAACAAAAAGACAGGCACAACTTATCCCGGTCTTCAGGGGTTGAAATATATTTTCTCAGCAGATATTAGTACACGCACGGTGTTTCAAAACCACAATAGTTTGAGTAACACTCCATGGCCAAAGCCTTTCTCATTTTGCAAATGACTCGAACATTTTGATGTTTGCTCGGCGCTACTATTAGATCCACCATCATGGTAGCTAAGTCAAGTCAGAACGAAGTAAGGTTTGGGGTACATTTACCAAATCAGAGTCCAAGAGTATCTCCAAAAGACATCAAAAATATTTTCGGCCTCCCTCGAGCTGTGGTATTGATCAGTATCTTTCAAAAATAGATGGGAAGTGGTTGGTACTGTTACGCATGATTAGCTTTTGCAGAATCGATAATGGAAATAATTAGAGCTTGACGTTTCAGGCCAATGAAAGTCTTTTCTTATAGTTGATATAAGACTCTTGGTGTGGATATGATGGAGACAGCAAGACCTCCCTTGAGGAAGGGTTTTAAGAAGCATCCATTTCAGTTTCTTAAAACTATCCGTTGCAGTCTTGATAAGCCGAACTTCTTTCGAATTACGTCGATTGACATCATGATTTGTCCTTGAAACTCAAAGTGGGCAGGAATATTCTGTAGAGGACCCAAGTACAACGTCAGCTCAAGTGGATTGAAGAAATACATACGAAGTCTTCAACTTGCAACAAATCCCATCCACCATTTCGTTTTGATCTCGAAGATTTAGGTCTTAAATGGCGCACATCGCAACGAGTAAAACTTGGGGAAAACGTGCCTGAACTTTGAACTCATGAGCCCTTGCAAAGCCGGGCTTCTGCCAAAAGATCTTGATCTTCTTTTTACTTTTTTTATGATACTATCTTTACAAAAACGCTTATTGTCGCGGTATCCGTGAATCTTGTTCGAAGTATACGTTCAAAGATTTCACTTTCGTCGGCTTCTCAGCTCGCACTTTTACAAAATACATTCGACTAAAAGAAGTACTAGAGTATAGGGAAATCGAAAGTAGAAAATCAAATCCTTTTCTCTGAAACGACAAAGCTCCTGCTCCTGCTTCCATTGTCTACGTCTTCAGCTCGCCTTCTTTTTCCGTATTTTCTTCGGGCTTGAGCAAGAAAAAAGCCAGGCCTTTTCGTCGAGTCCAACCCTCGCAAATCTACAGGAAAACACATCTTAAACATTGCAAAGCACGGTTTTCTCCTGAAACCCCCACGCATACGTCTGGACCATGGGCCCCAAAAAAAAGACGGATAAGCTAGTGGCCCGGCCGAACAAAAAAACGGCCGCTGCCGGTCTAGAGACGCCTGGAAATCTTGGGAAAACAAAGCGCAGTACGAAAAAGGAGCAGACCCAAGATGGGGCCCCTAAAAAACGCACTTATAAGCCCCGGGCAAAAAAACAAAGTCTTTTGCTCTCGCTTCAGAGTAGCCCGGACATCAAGGAGTCGAAAATGCTGCCATATCTGGCACCCGCTCTGGCCAGCCGCCGCCAACAGCTGCTGCCTCTCATGATGCATATTCCGAGGCTAGATCCAGACACAGGCCGCCGCCGAGGCGACAGCCCCGGATATAAGAAAAAAGAGTTTGTAGAGCCCGAGTTGGCGCCGTCCCAGCCCGGGTATTCCGGCCACACGCTAGAGTCACTACCGCCACTTAAACTCAAACGGGGGTTAGCGTCCGGAAGGGGCCGCAAATGGAAACTGATAGCGGCGGCTCGCGTGGCTACTGAGCTGCCAACGGAAGCTGAGCTCTCGGAAAGAGAGTCGGCGTACAAACAGCATCTACAGACGAAACATCTGGAATCCTTAACGGATGAGTCGGGCCTCAGAACGCAAGTCGAGCCCCCCACTAAGAAAAGGGGCCGCCCTGCAAAAGATAGAGCCGGGATTCTGACCCTGACAACAACCTCGACGGCGACCACCACCACAATCGAGATCCCGGAAACCCCCGGGTTAAAGGGCAGAACCCACGGAAGCCCGGGTTCGATTTCCGTAAAGCGCATCAAGATCATCTCCCCGAAACGGTCAAACGCGCTTTTGGGCACGGCGGCCCCTGCACCGCCAGACCCGCCCTCGGAGACGAATGACAATGACGATTTCTGCTCGAATTGCGGAGGAACAGGCGTTTTCATCTGCTGCGACACTTGCCCACGGTCATTCCACTTACTATGCTGTGACCCGCCGCTTCGGGACGTGCCTGAAGATAACTGGAACTGCCGGGCGTGTGAGGCACGTGCCGATCCAAGTCAACAGACCCTGTGGAACGATGTGGGCATGTTCGGGCCGATGGTAAACACAGTGCATGGGCGAACTCCAACCGAGTTTTGTCTTCCGAAAAAGCTCCGTGACTCCACTTTCATTGGTGTGAGCACGGGAGATAACCATGCATACTTTGACTCACTGGCCAAACCCGAGCTTTCTATGAGTAAGGCCAACGGAGCGCAGATTGCAGGCTTCAATAAGGACGACTCGCTCGATGTTGACGCCCTCTACGATGACGATGGCAACCCTTATCTCTGCCACAAATGCGGGCTCTCGGGGCTACATCATCGTTCATTCACGTTTTGTGACTACTGCCCGCTCGTTTGGCACTTAGACTGTTTGCCCCTGCCGATGTGTCTGGCCAAGACAAAAGGGCAGAAATGGCGGTGCCCGAACCACGTGGACTCGCTCTTGCCGCTGTTCTGGACAGACCGGCGCAGCTTTAAAGACGCGTTGGTGCTTGACGCGGCGGCTCAGAACAACTTCCTTCGTTTTGCGCTGGCAAACAATTTCCTCATCAAATACGCACACCAGCCGTATTTTGCTGAAGGTACAGAGACCGGGCTACAAGAGTACCAGCAGTTCCAGGCACGCAGTTTCGTGTCGAGTGATACACAGACTGTGGACAACTTGAAAGCAGAGTGCGACGTAAGCCAAGACTCTGACGAAGAGATCGAGTCAGGAGAGAACGTGACGCCAGCTTACCTACAAAACTTTGCCGCTGGCGACCGCATTGTGGCGAAGTCCTCACAGCAGCTGGCGAAGTTGCTCATCATGACAAACGCCGACGACCCAGACCACAGACCATTTGTATATCGAGTGCCAGAACAGCAGATTCTCCTTGACTTCGTGGACAAAAGCAGAAGCAAAAGCAAGGGCAGGAGCAAAAGCCAGACCATAGCAAAAAAACAGGAAGTTCTAGACGAAATACAAAGATACGACGATTTGATCGACTTGGACAGGTCTCAAGAACTTGAAGCCGTACGGGCTCTCGTGACCTTCCATAGCCATGAAGAGATCAAGCAAGACATTCCGGAAGCATCCAATCGCCAAACGTCAACTGAGATGTCGGATCCAATCCATGGCCCTAGAGATCTGAAGACTACAGTGCCTGTCCTGGCGGCATTTGAAGATGCCCTTTTTAGCGAGACTGGAAAGGTATCAGACGAAGAACTTCGGCATATCCGCAAGCTCGTGCAGATGAAAGGCAAGGACGCGCTCCTACAATTTTTGGCATCATAGAACATTTAGACACGCGGCAACGACGGCCGCAGCAACGCATATGCATTTTTTATACGAATACATCATTTCATATTATTTTTATTTTCTGTGCCCGCGAATCTATGTACAAAAAGTGGCTCGGTTCTACTGTAACCTCACTTTAGGAAGTGGGATGTGAGGGATTTGATCTTCGGGAACAGGCTTAGCTTCTGTTGCAGCGACTATCTTTTTGAGGATCCAGCTAGGAGTCATTCCATTACATTCGATTCTGGCCACATCTCCGGCAGCTCTGTGTATAAAAATGGCACATGGAACCTTGGGGTATTCTTCTTTGGTTTCAGGCTTGACCCTGGTCACGACAAAATCAACATCGTCGTTGTGGAATCGCAAAGTCGGCAAGTTCCATTTCCAGAAATGGTTCAAGCCGATCATACGGCGGTGAGCGACTTTGTCCATGATCAAAATCTCGAGTTTTTTCACGCTCGATGGGAACTTGTATGCCGTTTTCAGGTCGCCGGACACAAGGTTTAAGCGTGCAACTTGCCTCAATATTTTGTGCCCGGGCAATCCCTTCAAATACTCTTTGAGTGCTCCTTTAGCCATGGTGATAGCGAGGTTTGATACGCAAGCTTTCGTGTGGATGCAAAAGTATGGAAGCCGAAGACTCGAGCATTAGGGCTCTGCATCGTAGAGGTCAAGCAGGTCGTGCCCTTACTAGAAAGTCTTATACCGAGATATTGATTCTTCACCACTTTGCTCTGAATAATATAAGCTTTTTTTTTTTCATATGATATGGTCACAGTAAAAAAAAGGAAAGAGTACTTCCAAGGTGAAAAGAAAAACCGACGATTGTATGGTGATTCAATGTATTGGGATGTGAATGCCTGTTTGAAAAGTTGCGAAACGAGATGGGGTGAGTGCTTATGGCACCTGAGCTATGCGGTTTTATACACCAAGATAGAAATAATGTTCAAGGGTGAAAATATTGATCTTTGGCGCTATTTTTTTCACGAATGACTAGAGATAGTAAAGAGAACAGAAAAGGAGAACAGAAAAGGAGAACAGAAAAGGAGAACAGAAAAGGAGAACAGAAAAGGAGAACAGAATAGGAGAACAGAATAGGAGAACAGAATAGGAGAACAGAATAGGAGAACAAAAGAAAGACTCGAGAATATTCAGTTTACCATCGTGCACAACCTTAAAGTTTCTCTATAGCCCTTTCAAATGGAGCACTTTTATAAGGGTCAAGACATAAGAAGATCAGGGAGTAGATGTCTTTTTCTTTTGTCGGAAGCTGTATTTGTTAAAAAATAATATTCACATTTATAATCTCGGACAATTCTGGGTGAACCAACATATAGGTCTTTACCTCTTGGCAGATACGGGCCATCTACAAGAAAAGCGTTTTTGTTCCAGGCTTTGATTTGATTATACGTTCTTAAAGACTCAAAATGCCCAAACATACAGAAAAGGGTCTTTAGCACCCAGGTTGGATCAGTCACCGATTATAGGTATTCTTTCTATTTAGATTTTGTTAAGGAAGGGCAGAGTGAGAGACGCCACGAAACTGACGCCCTATACTACGATGAGTCGTTGAGAAATAGAATTGAAATTCAAAAAAAAAAAACGCATTTTCGCTGGAATATTGGTCCTGGTGTTTAACAAAATATGCTAACCATGGTCAATAGAAGCCGGGTTGGAACCTGGGCCAAGTCGTATCCTTCTCAAAGTGTGCTTAGATTTTCTATAGCATATAATTATCTCCCGTGGCGTCGGTCAGCGGCACCCTTCAATATACATCCGTCTTATTAAAGAAAAAAAAAAGCACATCGGGAATATCAGAAAGACGAACCATGATAACTTATTTGCACAGAGTATTAGATGCGGATCCCGAGGCGAATCTGATGATATACTCATGCGTGGGAATAAGAGCTTCAAGTACCAATTCTATGGCAACGCTTGTATACTTCTCCACCTCAGGTGGATTGCGGAGGTTTACAACACTTTCAAATGTCCACTTCCCCATTATTCGATTGCTTTTTCAGGCGAATGTTTGAACATAGAAATTTTGAAAGCTGATGGGGGAAATGATGACACACATTCTAATACGCAAGTCACAGTCGGCCCGATTGTTTGAAACTGTTTTTTTTAAACTTTGAGCCAGAGTTGTGTTTTTTTTTTTCAAGAAAAAAAGAAAAAAGAGTTGAAACTTCGAGTGAGTTACAAAGAGAAAGAAGAAGAGTTTCATACCAGATTGAAAGCTGATTATCCTTGTACCACACGATGCTTGAAACGTTAAAGAAGCATATTCAAGAAAAGGTAATTTTGGGACAATATACCACCCATAGTTAAAACGTCTAAAGCAGTATCTTTTGAGCCATACTAAAACCTTAATCTGAAAATGTTGGCGAATCCACCTCGTGGAGCATGTTGAATTCATGGCATGAAAAAGAGCACACGTAACTATTTATAATCAATACCGCTTGTCGATGTCCACTCTCGTTTCATATCTTCACAGAATTCGGGTTTGCTATGTGCTACCCTGAACTTTACATTCTGAATAAACTAGTGAGGGATTCTGAGACCTTTATCTCGAAAGATCGTATGTGTCATGTCACTTGCTTCTCAACATACGCTCAAGCCTACGCACAGCTTCTCATTAATTTATCCATTCAGTGTCCGTTGGTTTAAGTCTCGAAACTCTTACGATAATCTCATTCTCGATATTTATTGAGACGTTCATACTCTCGATCAAGAGAATACGACCGGGAAGTAAAATTAGTCAAGCAAGTCTATCAAATTACAAGTTCATACTCAGGTCGTACTCAATGTAAGTGGAAGAAGAGAAAATTTTTTGGGAGGATCTAGTTCCACCAGTCTTCTACTGCGTTAATGTTGCTTTGATTTTGCCTCAATATTTCTTTCCCGAGGGGGATGACTCAGATTGGTTACATTTTCATTTATTTGACAAACTGATACAAAGCATCATGACTCAGTTCTCAAAACTGAAAGAAATCTAAAGGATTAGTTAAAATCGCTGAAGTCATCCCCTCACACCGTTGTGGGGTTAAGACTAATGGTTGAGCATTCCAAAAAAAAAGAAAAAAAAAAAAAGAGATTCTGCATTCCTCATTCCTTTTAAGACATTCTCGATTTTTTTCAATAAACTGACCTTCTTTGCCATAGGGCACTGGCTTCTCTCATTATGAGAATTTTCCGTTCCGCAGATCTGCAATATTACTCACGCCTTCCTAATCCGGTTAGGCGCGGTCCGTTATCGACGCTATCACGTGACACACAGCTCGCTCATGATTCATCAGATACCGATACTTAAGACACTCGTTTCCACTCTTATTCTTCTTCTTTCCTCCACAACTATGAAGGTAAGTCCGTATTTGCTTGCACTCTCGAAGGCAGAACGCTTTGTGCCCAAACAGGGCGTCTATCCAAAAG
>JAKTYO010000021.1:54983-69550 GCA_030578735.1 Metschnikowia noctiluminum | reverse complement strand
AAAAAAGAGATTCTGCATTCCTCATTCCTTTTAAGACATTCTCGATTTTTTTCAATAAACTGACCTTCTTTGCCATAGGGCACTGGCTTCTCTCAATAAACTGACCTTCTTTGCCATAGGGCACTGGCTTCTCTCATTATGAGAATTTTCCGTTCCGCAGATCTGCAATATTACTCACGCCTTCCTAATCCGGTTAGGCGCGGTCCGTTATCGACGCTATCACGTGACACACAGCTCGCTCATGATTCATCAGATACCGGTACTTAAGACACTCGTTTCCACTCTTATTCTTCTTCTTTCCTCCACAACTATGAAGGTAAGTCCGTATTTGCTTGCACTCTCGAAGGCAGAACGCTTTGTGCCCAAACAGGGCGTCTATCCAAAAGGATTCGTCGTGGGCGGGATCCATTGTGGAGTGAAAAAAGACGGAACATCGCTCGACTTGGCTTTGCTCCATAATACTAGTGACTCAGATGCCGTAGCCGCCGCTGTCTTCACAAAAAACAAGTTCAAAGCAGCTCCGGTCCAGGTCTCGATGCAAAAGCTCAAGGAAACCCATTCGATCAACTCTATCGTGGTGAATTCCGGCAATGCCAATGCCGTGACCGGCTCTCAAGGTATGCGAGATGCTCGTCAAATGGTGGACACTACAGACGCCGTTTTCGGCAACAAGAACGGCTCGTCGTCGCTCGTAATGCTGACGGGTGTCATTGGCAACACTTTGCCCATCGATAAAATTGTAAAAGGGATTCCTCTTTTGGCCGGCGGCAAGCTAGGCGCGTCGCATGACCACTGGCTTGCATGTGCCAGCGCAATCTGCACCACAGACACGTTTCCGAAGTTGGTAAGCAAGCAGTTCAACATTGGTGGCCACACGTACACATTGGCTGGTCTTGCAAAAGGCGCCGGCATGATTTGCCCCAACATGGCCACGCTCCTAGGCTTTTTCGCCACAGATGCACCTGTCTCTGCGCTGGCGTTGCAACAAATATTGAAGTACGCCACCGACCGGTCGTTCAACTCGATTTCCGTCGATGGCGACACGTCCACAAATGATACGATTGTCGCCATTGCCAACGGTGCCGCAGGAGGACCGCAGATCGACAGTGTGGCTGAGTCTCTGGGCGCGTTTCTTGCCCTAAGGACCGAAATTACGAGTTTTGCTCAGCAACTTGCACAATTAGTGGTTCGTGATGGTGAGGGTGCCACAAAATTCATCAAGATCACGGTCAAAGACGCGTTGTCGTACAAAGATGCAAAACAAGTGGCGCTGACCGTGGCCAACTCCTCTCTTTTCAAGACTGCAATGTTTGGCAACGACGCCAACTGGGGCCGTATTTTGTGTGCCATCGGATATGCCGACGTCAGCTCTGACTCGGTCAATACTGCAGGGACCAGCGTCTCCTTTGTGCCCACCGACGGCTCTGAGCGTCTTCATTTGCTCGTGGATGGCGAGCCCGAGAATGTGGATGAAACTCGTGCAGCCGAGATCTTGAAAAATGAGGATTTGGAAATCCAGATCGACTTGCACACAGGCGGGGACCAACTGGCGCTGTTCTGGACATGCGACTTATCTTATGACTACGTTTCCATAAACGCTGATTATAGGTCCTAGAGAAGTTTCGAGTGTTTTCAATGGCATTATGGACAGATGAAGTTATGCAAATTGTGAATATCGAGATGCGTGTGGGAAAATATTTCCACGACGAGGAAAGAATCGAGAAGAAGATTTACGGACTGATGTCAATTCCTAGGTTGCTGGAATTTTTTAAAAATGTTGACTTTCTCTCTATATAATGTTTAGATTTCTTGATACTTCTGTGGCTTTAAGGAAGGAACTGCGAAGAGCGGAAAAGCTGGCCACTCTCAGACTAAAAATTCACCATAAAAGTATCTCCCTCAAATGCTCAGAAAACTAACAGTTTCTTGGCCAGGAACCAATTGATTACTCTTGGGTAATGTTTATAAGCTGAAGTATATGCAAAGATACGCTCAATTCTCGAATGCTTAGTAGCTATTAGGCAGGTCCGCTATCTAATTACGTCGCCAGTATCTCTTCGTAGCCCAAGAGCTCTCTGAGTGCTGTCAACTCTGAGAGGACCGTCATGTATTCCTGTCCAATTACGGAAAATACCCACCAGGTCTTGAAAGTTTCCTTCGAAATCTCGCGATCACGGTGTGCAAACTCGTCAAAGCTCACCTTCTGCATCTCGTTGGTGATGTTCAAAACAACAAACTTGATCACCGGAATCGGCAACAGCAGGACGGACACGTGTCGCAAACAGATCTCGTGAAAGTATTTTGCCAGGAACCAATATGTTCGATATGGTAAGTCGCACATTGTCCGCGACGTATCTGCCTCAGCCACTAGGGTTTCGGGAATCTTCAACAACGACTGCTGAACATCCACAGTCAACTCGACAAACAATCTCGCGGCTTCTTGTATAAGTTCCACCATGTCTTGCGATTTATCTGGCGACTTCTTCGCAGAGCATTCAGCCATGGGGTCGTATTTGTACGCATTGATCGATGCAATGATACCCCTGATGTATATGGATTCCAAGGTTGCTTTGCTCTCAAGAAGCTCCGATTCAGTCGGTGCAAGCAGGCCAATATCTCCCACCATTTCGTGCACAACGCCTTCGGTGAGAGCGATACTGACTCCCAGCGATGTCATTTCGCTGATGTGAATCATCTTTGACCATATCCGAGTGAAATTCATGAGGTGGCTCAAATCGACGGACCCCAAGCTCAGAAAACAGGTTTTGCTGCGTGCAATTAACTGGTTTATGTGATCTCGAAATGCCAGCTTCGCATTTATAGCGACTTCCGTGTTGGAGGCTAGCACCATAGGGAAAAATAGATACGAGATGGCGAAATAAAGGCGCAAATACGCAGTGGTCGGGGCCAGGCATCTCACGAATTGCGCAATTCCATTGGCTACGGTATCAGAAAGAAGTTCACCCATATGCTTCCCGAGAGGATCCAGCATATACGAAGAAACAAGAGAGGTGATGTCAACGTCGTACTCTTTCAATAATTCAGAAGACGCTTCAATGAGTTTTCGGGCGGATTCGGAATGCTGCGGGCACTTTCCAGGCACAAGGTTCCAGGCCCGTGGCGAGCAGTCTGCCTGAGGGTATTTGCTGCGCTTATTGACGTAGCTATAGACCAAGTCGTTGATCAGTGACTGCGTTCGCGGCTTTTGCGGTTCGATTTTGGATTTGGAGTTGGGAAATTTGAAAGGGCCAGCATAAACATGGTCATCGTGTACCATTGTATTGCACAGGGATAGAGAGGATAGTTTTCTATCCGTTTCTTTCGATCTGAGTTTTGAAAAATGCTGAGATATATCAGAAACCTCGAGATCAATCAAACGCAAGACTTCTGCATCCACAGTCGCCGGGTTCCAGGCCACTTCTAGGTAATGGTACTTGCTGTTTCCTCGTTTCCCCAACCGTTTCGAATGGACCTCAGGGAAAACTAGCTTTGTGACTCGGCCGATTTTGGAGTGACCGAGTTTAAAATGAGGGCCAGTTTGATACTGTTCTGAGTTCTGATGGATAAGCCGCTCGCAGAAGATGCAGTAGGCCTTGTAGACTGACATCCGAGGAAGCGAGTCTTTGCTGCTTTTTGATTCGATGATGCATTCGCTGATGATCTTGATGGCGAGCAAAGTGCGAAGAAATTCGTGGTAGTTGATCAGCGAGAGATTGAGGTTATGCACGTATCTGTTGACAATGGAGTTTGCACCGGCCTTGGGAGTAGTAAACGAGTCGATAATGAGTCGGTAGAGCCGAAGTCCACGCTTAGCTGGCTTATCTGATATTGCACCCACGCCGGGATCAGAACCCAGAGTATCACTAGAATCGGTCCCGTAAAGCAACTGGAAAAAATCCTCCAAGCTCAAGTCATACGAATAATCACGGAGTGTTCTGACCAATAGTTCATCATAGTCATGCGCAGTCACCATATTTATGGCCGGCACAAGTTCAAGGAATGCTTTTTCTTCGTCGCCGAGATTATTCTCTTCATCAAACTGACCCCCTCTCGTGAACGCAGGGCTTTGCAGCTGTTGTTCGAAATGGTTCACTTTATTTACATTCGTAGATTTCGAATCTAGCGAAAGTCTGTGAGAATGGGGCTCCACTGCGTTGAAGCGAGGGGCATGCTGTTCTGAGCGCTCCAGCATCCCGGAAAGCTGGAAACTTTGCCTATTTCGATCAGTGGCCTGGGATCCATGTGGCCATACATACGAAAGAGAGGTGCTCTGCTGAGGCTCAGACAACGAAGGAAAATGGGGAGGCGCCGCCATGTTTGAAAACTCATTTGGGCCAGCCATATGAGATCGTGTTTCGGTTATTTGTAATAGGCTCGGGCCAGAATTATAGCATGGTATATGAGGCGGCTCAGACCGAGGGGGCTCCGGGTAAAAGACCCGAGAATCCGCCGGCGGATGCATGTTCCTAGAGTCTAACAAGCCCTTGGGCTCTCCTCGTCTTTGCAAATCCAGCAGAGCCCGTCGTTTCGGCAGGCGGCTGTCTCCGCTGATCATCAAGAAAGTTTATTACGATGTATTGCGCCGAGTCTCTCAGTAAAAGTGTTTCTTGCTCACGTCTCTAAAACATAAAACTCTGCTTCAAAAATAGCCTGCAGACGAAAAAGTAGGTAAATATACCACAGATGTTTACTTGAAGACCGGGAATATACATACCCTGCAGAAACGTACCGGCGTTCAGATCCATCAGAGCTACTGTAGTTACGAGCCATGGCGGCACGGTAAGCACACGACTCTTGGCGATCGTCAGCAACGTTTTTCCGTTAAGCGGGGCGAAAATTTTCGGGAAGAGGGTTCATTTTTCAAAATTTGTGGAGTTCATCCTTTTTTCGTGTCTTCCAGAAGTCGGACCATCAGTGTTTTCGAGAAGGACTCACAAATGCTTTTAGCCCGCAGGGCGCGGGCGCATTTTCGATGACGTCACTGAGAAACCAATCAGAGCATTTATAACATGTTATAGACTTCGGATTGCGCGATTAGCTTAGATCTGATATCTCTATCCTTGAGTTTTCACTCTTCTTGGAGAGCGGCCGAGTTCAGGATTTAACAGTTTATTAGGATAAACGTCTTCGCTGTCAAATATGAGTTGGAATTCTCATTGCTTAGTGTCCATACTGCAAAAGACCCATACAATATGGGTTCAGATGATTTGTAGGAGGAAAGCGGATTCTTGACCTCAAGAGTTCAGGTCGCTTTGGAATCATTCATTCGATAACGTTCCAACCTCACACTTTTCCGGATTCTAGCCAGACTTTCACCCAGAATCTACCGAGACATTCTTCCAGACATTCTTCCAGGCACTAATCTTTTTTCAAGATTTCGGCCTTTTACCCCCGATTTCTGGCATTTTTCCTCCGGTTCCTGGCCTTTCATCTCTGGTTTCTGAATCATGTCAACTGTGTGCTGAGGGCAGAGATCTCAGATAACACCGTCATGTACTCCTTGAACATGGTGCTAAAAACCCACCACGTCTTGAAGGTTTCTTTCGAAGAGCCCGGCGCCCAATTCGCCGAGGCGTGGAAACTCCTGTCCTGCACTTCGTTGGTGCTGTGATGGGTAAGATAACAGAGAACGGAGATCGGCAATCGCCGAATGGAGTCGTCTGCCAAACTCACTTCATGGAAGCCTGTTGCCAGAATCCTGAGAATTTCCCACGAGAGGTCATAGGCTGGATTCTGCAAGTCTTGTTCACCCATCGAGCTGGGAATCTGCATCATGTTGTGTCGGATCATTTCGCTTTTTTTGAGAAGCGTTTGCGCGATGTTTTGAATGACCTCAATAGGCGACTGCTCCTTTTCAGGGTCGATCAAACACTTGATATCGTGACCAAACGCGTTGAGCGAGGTAATAATCCCACGCACGTAGAGTGTGGCCAAGTTGGCTTGGTCCAGCGTCGTGTCGTAGGTCTTTGCAAAAGTCTGGATGTCTCCCACCATGTTGTTCAAGACAGCACTGACTTTGGCGGTCGTGACCTTCGACAGAGTGAGGTCGCTTATGTAACATAGCCTTTTCAAGATCCAGGTGAAATGGATAACATCTGTACCCTGGAACGCAGGAAGGGAAGGAAACCTCATCTCGATCCGGCTCAAAGCAGACACCACCGCTGTGCGGGACCTTTTTTTGATCTCCTGGGGAATTTCCCGATCGGACGCAAGAAATATCGGCGAGGCCATGAGCAACACTATAAGACACATATGAAGATATGCGGTCTCCAGCAACAGATTGTGGATGCATAGGTCCATTGCCTCGGAAACCGTGTCAAAGAAAAAAGATTCTGCACGCCCCAGCACGAAATTGCCGGAGAACCCCGTCACGAAAAAGTCAAAATCGACGCCCAAATCCCGGAGTGCCTGGAGCGACTTCGCCACGGCATTCTTCAGCCATTCTGTTTGCTTGGGTATGGCGTTAGGCGTGAACTCCCACAGACGAGGCGAGCAGTCAAAACTCGGATAGGTGCTTGTCTTCCCGACAAAACTATGGAGAGGCCTTGAAATTTGCGAAAGAGCCTTTCCTAGCTGATTCCGGGCCTTGAACTCGGTGTCTTTACGCTCTTTTGCTGCCCGCAGCTCGGACAAAGAGGTGTTCTTGAAGTCCCTCATTTTCGTTCGGAACGCCCGCTCGAAATGCTTTTTGATGTCTGGCAAATCTAGCTTGAGCAAGTCCGAGATCTCGTCGTCAAAGATTTCCTTTCTCCATTTCATCCCAAGGTAGTGGTACTTCGACAGACCTCTCAGACCTAATCTTTTGGAAACGGCATTTGGAAAAGCAAGTTTGAGGATCTTGCCCATTCTTGACTGACTCAATATCACATTCAGCTGGATTTTGAAGGTGCTGATGGAGTTAGTGTTGGCTAGAATAAGTCTCTGAATAATAATGTAATGGACTTTATAGAGAGATAGCCTTGCAATAATGCAGCTCATGTCGTTGACACTTTCAGCGCACGCGGAGATCACTTTCAAAGCTAAAAAAGTCCGCTGTAGCTCGTGAGTGTTCACCGTCTCAAGATGTGTGTTTTGTATGAGGTGTGCGTTTTGTATGAGGTGTATGCTTTGCACGAAGCCACCGGAATAAGACTGGGCGCTTAGATTTGGAGTTCGAAACGTCTCGAGAACACGGAGGCAGAATAGAAGTCCGGTTTTTTCGAGCGTTTCCCCTTCGAGATCCAGGATACTCTCTATGTGTTCAGCCACCTGCTCACGAAATAACCGGCTGTAAAGCAACTTGTAGAAATTACTGAGAGTGATCTCAAGAGGACACTGACGAATGACTTCTACTAAGAGATCAGCAAAATTGTCGACATTGACACAATTGAACATGGGCACGAGCTTGAGGTATATACGCTCCGCTTCCAGTGCCCATGTTTGGGGGCCGGTAAGCTCTTGCACCACATCATGTGGCTTCTCCAAGGAGTGATCGCCATTCACGGAGCGATTGACACTTATATGCGTGGTAGGTATTCCTTTCTTATTAGCGTCTTCATAAAGACTATCAACTGGCATGACAATAGCATGGTCCAATGGATCCGACATATTAGAATCGGCGCTACCCGTCAACGGACTAAGATTCCGGGGAGCTGATCCTTTCGAGCTTCCTGCACTCTTCCCACACGGCGATAGATCCTCTGGTGATGTATCGTGATCTGCGTTATTTGAAGACGTCGGGAGAGTATATGGCGTTAACAACGACAGAACCAAGGTTTCTGTGTGTAACAAATCTGGATATTCGTTTTCATTGTTTGGCGGTACATATTCGGCATTATACTCCACGTCCATAATTCCACGTGCATCGCTTTGCAAGACACCATGCTGGATTGCATTCGGAGGCAAATCACCCATAATGCTTTCTGGTACATTCTGCAAATTGTTTGTGGGTGTGTTTAGAATAGCTTTATTTGTGCTTCGGGAATCACACAGGAATGTGTTTCGGGATATGTGAGATGATACATTGTGGGACACACTTATGTGGCTGTTTCCGTATGGATGAAGGGACTGGATTTTGGTCTCGTCGTCTTCTGAATGATCTGCCTGACGTCGTAAAGTTCGGGATTGCCGCAGAGATTTCGGCATGGCACAGATCAGGAACAATGCAAGACTATACCCAGCAGAGAAATAGGCTTGGCTTCAGTTTTAAAGCTCAACGATGCGTTCGGCCAAGTCCATTTGCATAAACTATTCGCTTAGCTTCGAGGCAAACGGTATGACTGAAGGAGACGCTGGCCCTGTGTCTTATGATGCTAGGGTTTATGAATAGAGGCTTTGCTCAAACCCGATTATTGTCAGAAATCGCGGCAAGAAAAAATATGGATAGAAAGAGGAACGAAATTTTTTTATACGCTTGCTGAATCTGACTTGCTCATTCGCAAATGCTCGGAGACGTCGTATTATCTCCGTGCCGCGAAGGGGTCCGCGCTGGATTTTGCCCCTCCGACAGGGCTGCTGCAGGCGTGCGGCACAATGCGGCAAAATGCGGCTGGGGGGTGCGAGGTGCCCTAAAAGCGTAACTGTAAATTGGGTCCGGGCGTGTTCTCAGAGATTTTGGGAGTCATGAACCCAGCACACTCCCTTTCTTAAAATTCGGAGCAACATGTTATGTAGCTTTCAAGCCCCAGAATCCATTTGAGAAGTGAAATCAGAAAAAAAAAAAAAAAAAGAAAAAAGTCGAAAAATTCTCGTCGAGATTCTTCTTGATGGCGTGAATTTTTCTCTTTACGCTCTCAGATTCTCCACATTTTTCAATGGTACCACAGACAATTTATTTATGGTTTCACCATAACAATCCCCGAGTGACTTCTTCATAAACATACCCGCTAAGACTAGGCTTCACGTCGTCTCATCACACGTGACTCGAAGGACATACATCCCGCAGCATTGTGCAAGGTGAATGCATCCCATTACAAAGGTTTCTGAGGCGTACAAGGCCTATTCACGCGAGTTTACGCCGCTTGCTGTGCAAACGTACCGGGAGATTCGGAACTTATTGCTCGAATTGTTTTCCCAGGCACAATCTGTTTTCTCACCTCCATGAGTCATCATTTTAAAACGCCTCTTTGAAGTAGCAAGGCGCTGAGCGCCCAAAAATGCCTTTGGTCGGACATGAACCCGCGCATTGACGCGCGTAAGTTCCTCTACAGAAGAACTCGCGAAGATTTAAATCGTGGTGCTTCTGTCTAGCGAACTTTCAGTGTCTTTCCCGTGTATTCTATACATCATTATGTTGAGGGCCAGAATAACAAAGAAAGAGAGAGAAGACGAGCGTTTTTCTTTTTGTTCGAAAACAGCGGCTTCTTCCTCTCGCCCGCGGATAAACTGGAAGGCGTACAGCAATCATCGAGGTCTCGGTGGTACGGCAAAAACGGGTATTTGCCTGTACACCGCGTGACGTCATGAACAATATGCATAGTCTTGATGACAAAGCCTATGACTCGAGGCTTGTACATGCCGTGACAATTCCGGGCTCTGACTAAGCCAAAGAAGTTTGGCGCCCGAGGTTTGTTTCATAATCAGAAAGCCAGAAAATCTTCAAAGAAGATATTTTCGTAGTATCATGTTTGGTACCTAGGATATAAGATGTAATCTTTACCTGTATGCTATGCAAGATACCTTACAAGTATACAAACCCGTCTCCGCAATCTAAGAGCTGGGGCCTTTTTTATAAGAGTTGAAATAAGCAGGACTTGCGCCTGAGATCTGCATATCAGCGTGCCGTGATATCCATGAAAGAGAGAATGACGGGAAGAATGCTGATTGTCCATTATGGCATCGAAAGTGAATGAATTTTTTTTTTTTTTTTTTTTTTTTCTTTTTTTTTTTTTTTCCGAAATACGTTGTAAAAGGTATGTATAAGCTATTTAGGACATCTTGGAATTCACCTTCTAAGCCTGTCGAACCTCAGAGAACTGTGATTCTTCATGCTTGCACGACTTCATAGAAGACAAGACTTTCAAAAAGCTAGATGCCGTTCCGACAAACTGACTGAGTGGTTTTTTCTTTTCACAGTTCCAAACACGCACCAGCAATATCGGCCTTTGATGCCCAAGAAAATTTACTTTGCATTTCATCCCTGGGAAGAGCAGACTTCAAAACAATGAAAATACTCTGCCCCCTCCCTAGTTCTTCCTCAAGTCTGATCCCAATCCACAGAACGGCTCGAAAGAGCATCTAAAATAATCGGACTTGGCCCCATGAAATGCGTTTTGTACAGGTCCTTTGATCAAGGCCGGCACCTCGCGTTATAGATCAAAGTTTCTTGTTACCAGCTTAATCAAGTTCAGTTGGGGTATGAAACAAGAGTTGCAGACTGAATTTCAGAGATATGTGAATAAAGCTGGATTGTGCATTTTTGTCTGTAAATATCTCCGAAAATAAAAAAAGGAACATGTTTTGGAATTTCGCTCACCACTGAACCCACCATTTCCCTTCCCTGGCCTGGATCCTAACCCTGGCCCTCTCTGTCGCGCGAAATCCTCACGTCTCTTCCTCGAGTATGCCTATGTCCTAATATAAACCCACGAAGTTCCCTTCCAACTCCGCTTGGATTTTCCGAACCTGGCCAATCGCTTCCAGCCCATCAATAATGGCGCTTTCATTTCGAGATTTGGCCCTCGATACGTACTTGACGGGATACTTGCCGGTGCACGTGATCGCGTTCAGACCGAACCCAGGTAGAAAACTCGCCGATATAGAGGTCACGGACTATAGTCGAGACGGCCTGCTGGCGTTTCCCGTGAGAGAGGGACGTGTTGTTTTTGCAAACGCAGAAAAAGTTCTACTCAAAATCCCTTATCGGATACTTCGCTCGCTAGTGAAAAGCCACCAGGAACGAACCGGAGAGCTCATTTTTGAGCCTGCGGATGTTGACGAACACGCCTCTGGCTGGATCAATTGTTTCCAGGGGTTTCTTTTTGTGAACTTAAATGTACGGCTAAGGGTCGGCCAGCCTCCCAGCGTCACGGGGGCTTCGCTTTTGTCGCTGTCTTCAAGTGCGACTTCTTCATTATGGAAAAGATTCATCGATACTGTATCTGGGCGTGTTCTCGTAAACAGGCGGTTGGTTTTAGCTGTTATTGGACCTGCGTTGAGTGAAGCAGAAAAGCGGTTGTTTGAAACCAATGCCGAGGATCATGAGTCGCTGAAGTCGCCGGCATTTAATGTTCAAACGGAACATGAGGTCAAAGAAGAGACAGACGACACCTTATCCCAGTCGCCTGCTGAGATTTTGGAGGCGCAGAAAAACTTCCAAATGAGTTTGAAGGAGGCAGAGAGCATGGGCAGGGGGCGGATTGGCCCATTGCCTCGGGGTCAAAACGAAATAGTAGTCGCCAGATCGGTATTTGAGACTGAACCCGAGATTCTCACCCAGCTTCCGGACCTGGCCACGCCAAGGGAAAGTGAATTCGAAAAACAGAATGGGCTTAATGAAAACGGCGCGTACAGAGAGCAAAATGAGAGAAGCGACTCACAACATAGTGGCGAAGTATACCAAGATGCAAATGGCGTTCCGAATCTTGAACCAGATCACATATCAAAACAGAACTTTGATTTGCAGCTACACAAAAATCTCTCCCAATCTGGATCTCCACAGGCTTCCCAGCAAGAACAGGAGACTCACCTAGTGCCACCATACCACTCGGCCAGTCTTTTGACCCAGATCGGGGATCCGTTTCTAACACAAAACCTGGAATCTGACTTCTCTGATGACGATGACGTATTGTCACAAATCTACGGGGCGCAAAGAGCAGGGGTTCCCGTATCTCTCGCTCAGCTTGCACGCTTATCATTGAAAGTGGACCATCGCCCGTTTAAGGTAGTGTCTAAGATTGTGGGCACGTTTCCAGATGATCTTCTGCTCATTTGCCTGAAGCCATACATCGAAAAGACTGGAACTCTAGCGCTAGGAGACCCCTGTGTGCGAGGGTTCGAGCTTCTCTTGCTGGACTGTAAAGAAGGGCCCTTGACGCGGCTCAACAGTATACGTGTGCACGTGCCAGCAACGCAAGTGCTAGCGCTATTCGGATGCCAGCACGTCGAGCAACTCTACACCCAAATGGAGGCGAAACAGGCGCAGCTCGCCAAACTTTATTCTATTGCTATTACTATAGATGTGTCTGTGGGCTATGCGGGCCGGCTGGTCATGTGGGTCTTGAAGGACGCGTCGCGCATAAGCGTGTTGAGCAAGGAGTTGGTGTGATAGACTTTTCCTGACGCGATCTTCGCCACGGGGAGCGACTCCTTCGTCACCACGTCGGTCTTGGACGCGGCCTCCGACGACACAGCATCTGACGAGAGAAGATACATCTTGTTCTTGAACAGGCGGGCGCTGCGGTCCAAGTTGAATGTGCTTCGGGCGGCCTCCGAGATCGGCCACGGGAACGCCCTTAGAACCGGCAAGAACCGCGCATAAAGCGGGATCTTGATTTCGCCCCGGCGGCCCAACCGCAATGCCTCGATAAGAAACGACGCCACCATTGCGGGGTCCAACTCGGGGGCCAAGTACGCCAGTGGGGTCAGAATGCTCAGAAACATGTGTGTCTTCATGTGGCCCGGGCAAAGAAGAAGCGTTTTCACGCCGTACAGCGAGCGCAGCGGCGGGCCCAACTCGTACGTGAGTGACTCGTGGAACGCAAACAAGCCGGCTTTCGACGCGCCGTAGGCGGCAAACTGGGCAGGCGAGATGAGCCCCAAGACAGACGCCACAGTGACAATATAGCCTCTGTGGTGGGTCATCATGTCGGGCAAAAACACCTTGGTGGTGTAAAAATGCAGCATGAGGTTGACGCGAATAATGCGGTCGACCTCGTCAAAGGTCAGGTCGAGGATGTTTTTCCCGAGTGCAATGGCCGCGTTGTTGATGAGCACAGACGGAGGCCCGAGGTCCAGCTTGATCAATTTGCGGCACCGCTTGAGGTCGTCGACCTTACTGACGTCACATTTGAAGTAGTGGGCGCCGTCGATGCGCTCGAAAACGGGGATTTCCTCAATGTCTAAAACGGCGACCCTCACGCCCTGGTGGCGTAAGCGAGCCACCAATTCCTTGCCCAATCCAGAGCACCCGCCTGTGACGACGACGAGGTCACGTGTGGCCTCAAGCCGGTGCCCAATGAGCTTTTTCGACAAATCGTGGAGCAACTGATTTGTTCGGTAGATTAGCAAGCTTGTCAAGTCCATAGCGAAGAGTTGGGTGCAAAAGCGCGGCTGGCAGTGAGACGGGCGGCTTTGATAAATGGAGCGGAGTTTTTGCTCACTTCTGAATTTTTTTTTTTTTTTTTAATTCATTTTTATTTTACTGTCGCTTCTCATAACTCGCTTTTTCAGCTGGGTTTTCTCACTTGCAAAACTCACTTTTGTGGCACGTATGCGTGTGGTGGCTTGAGAGAAACGCAAAATTGCATGTATGGTGATTGAATGCTGAGGTGAGCGGTGAAAGAAAGCAGTCGAATTGATATGAGTTGGGGATAAGCAGAAAACTTGACCCAATCAAGGTAGAAATATTGGATTTGGATTGTTGCAGTTGTTACTTGTTTGTAACTTGTTTGTTACTTGTTTTGTTACTTGTTTGTTACTTGTTTTGTTACTTGTTTTGTTACTTGTTTTGTTGCTCAGTGAGTTTTATGAAGTGAGATGAGCTTTTGAATTGAAAAAAAATGTCGCGTTTTGGACAGACTCATGGTGTTCTTGTAAAATCTTTTGAGATGTGAAAAACGAATAAGTCTCAGTCAGTTTCTAGCGGATAACCGTTTCCAACAGGTGCACCTAACATCAATGGCAAGAACAAGAAAAAGATTTGCTATGAATTCTGGAAGTGTCAGAGAAAACGAAGTAAAAGCAAAGAAAAAAAAATTGGGACCATTCATTGGGATGTACTTCTTTAGTGGGAAGTCCAATAAACATATACATTAGATCTTTCCCATATTCAGAGTAGAGCGAAGCCGCACCAACTTAATAAGATGAACTGTATTATTGGAAAGAGAACAAAAACTAGGGCAATCTGAAATTTCCCGGTTTGGAGACATTCTTGCGTATAATCCGAGAAAATTTTTCAAAAAAAAATCAGTTTTTTTAAGTCTTTGGAGCAAAGCCTTTCTTGGACTCTGTTTTTGAGGGCTTGTGCTCGTGTGGGAGCTGAACCCAGCAGGTCTCAGTCACTAGAGTCAGTCTTGGCCCTATTTATTCAGGCATTTTTTTTTTTTTTTTCAAGAAACATCATATTAGGCATGGGTGAGAAGAAAGCCCACGCCGGATATCAAAAATACCACTATTCTTGCAAACTTTTCTCGTCTTCCTCTTTTCCAAGAAACTGGGCTGAAGGAAATTCAACGTTACATCCAAATAAAAAAGTAAAAATAAAAATAAAAACAAATGAAAGCTAGATCACATCCTGCTCCAGGAAAAGTTCCTTCTTGCTCTCAAGCCCCGTCTCAATAATTGAATCAGTGAGATCTTTATGACTAGTTTATAGGTAAGTTCTCTTTGCTGGAGCGGTAAAGAATAAAAATATAAATCAAAAATTTAAA